>OOFC01007719.1:10782-50951 GCA_900323345.1 Pseudochromis fuscus
TCCCCTCCTCTCTTTGGCTAACCCTCCACCCATCGCCTCCATCCTCGCCCTGAACAGGCCCCGGTACAGCGCAGCGCCTATGTGCAGCGATGCTGAGGGAGGTCGCCGTGCGGTCACTGCGTAAAGCTCGGTCGCATTGTGACTCCGAGCTGCAGAATGTGCCATGGTGCATTAGCGCGCTGCCGCCTGGCTGAGCATGAGGCAGAGAGAGAGAGGAGGAGGAGGAGGAGGAGGAGGAGGAGCTAAGGGGTGGAGGCAGAAGGATGGGGAGGAGGACCAGAAGAAGAAGGAGGAGGAGAAAGGAGAATATGAGGAGGGCATCGGCGCACTTACACAAGCAGATCAGCAGCCCCAGGGGCACAAGGTCCTTGTAAGGTGCCTTATCAAATATGGAGGCACAAGGAAAGTGTGTGTTTGCTCTGGTATCTTCTCCTCTTTATACACAACCTCACTTTCAAACTCTAAGATACCAACTGTCCCCCAGTATCCTGCCTCTGAAAGGATGCTGAATAATAACAGGAATGATGCTCACACGTCGTCTCAACACAGGTTAGCATTTTCCAAACCCACTGTTTCTTATGCATGTTTCAGAGTGGTGTCTCCATCTCTCCCTGGTGCAGCCGAAAAGCCAAAACAGCAGCTTTTTGTATTGTGAAACCAGTGAAACAGATTGGACGTGAGTGGATGATGTAATGGACCAATGGGGAAGCCTGCCGCGAGGCTGCTGGGATATGATCTCATTGTCATCCTCGCCCTAAGCAGGTTTAGACAGCTTTGATCGGCCCGTTGTTAATCTGCAACTGGATGAGTTGTAGCTAATGCATGTGCACACAGTCCTGCACATATGTTGCATTGTATTGTTTTTGTTGGTAAATGAGGATTTGAGAGCAGGAGAGAGGACATTAGAAAGCACTTCTCACATGAAATAAATTTCTTGCAAACTAAGACCATCATATGTCAGAAAGCTTTTAAGATATGGGGGCTTTTATTGGACTCTCAAACAGGCTGGATTTGACAGTACATGAACAATCAAACACACACACACACACACACACACACTCAACTGTCAGAGGAAAGAGGTCATGTTGGGGGTCGTTGTCCAGGGACTTGTGTTGAAAGTCAAACATGAAAGAGCTCTACACCAAAGGGTCCACACAGCCTCCGCGGCATGTGACCGAGGTCAAAAGAAGCCACTGAGGCCACAACGGGGCCACGCTGCTCTCTTACTATTAACAAGTATGCACTCACATCTACACACAAAGACTGTATACACATTAACATGCGCACACACACACAAGATTCACATGTACTCACTCTTTCAGCCCACACATGCCTGCGTCACCAAAGTAGCTGCGAGGCTGTGTTGTGGCAAAGGCGAAGAGTCCGGGGGGGTTTACAGCTCGCAGAACGAAGTCAGCAGTTCGTAGCCCGTCCTTGACCCTCCACCGGACCTTGATTACTTCACCGGACAGAGAAAATATAGCTGTAAACCAACTTTGTACGTGAATGTAATTATTATTAAATGTGGTTGAAAGTGCTGGAAAAGTTTTGTTTTTTAAACAACTAAATAAAAAGAAAAAATGCTTCAGGAGTATCTGTGACATTGATGAGAATAGAGACGCTCACTGTGCTGTAGCTCCCATCACCATCTTGTGTCTTTAATTTAAACAAACAGAAACCAAAACGAGCTCATACAACTAAGATATCCATCTCTGAAAGACGATCCTGAAGAAGATTTCCTCCAACTATTGGATGATTTGAGTGCTAATGCCTGCACCACCTAAATATTTAGACAAACATTTTCTATTTTTCTGATTGGTTAAAATGCTCTGACATCACATGGGCTCAGCAGATGAAAGCAACACGTGGTGAGTTAGACTGCAGGAGTGTTGGGATTTTTGTTGAATTACTTGCAGCAGAATCTGCAAATAATCTCTTTTCACTGTCTTCATCTGTTTTTGATTTAGCCTTGAACCCATGTGATGTCATCCATCATGGCAGCCCAGTAGAGGCATTAGGACTGTCTTACAAAACCCTCCCGATGTTTTCATAAATGCTCAAATATGTCTGATTTTTTTTCTCATTATTAGAAACTACCAACCTGTACATGTGTCCCTTCCACAAAAAAATATAAACTACCAATGAAGGCAGTGTTAAGGATATGCCAGGTCAGTATTCTCCAATTACTTTACTGTTGATAGGGATAAAACTGCCATATTTAATTTGCAAAAAGGTGGCAGCACTAGAAAACCCATACTACAGTATTTCTGCCATAACACACTGCATTTACCACATATGTGCCCAGTGAAGTGCAGTCCATCACATTCAGTTAAGTCAGGGGTCAAACGGTCAATAGCTGTGATCAGGGAGGCCTGCTGCCTCATGAGCCCATCGACCCCTCAACCCCACAGAGACATGGAGAATATAACTGTACCGATTTATATCGGCTTCACGTGTGGCGGTGGGTCCGGGGCGCAGGGGAACCAATGGGCTCTCTGAGGCCTCCACGGCATTGGCAGCATTGATCTGCTTTGCTAAGGCCCAGTGCGAGCAGGCAATCGTAATTTCCCATCAATACGAGCACGTCGGGGATGTATGAGGAGAGAGCGGTGGGCTCGGCATGGGAGGGTGGATGTATCCATTTCTACTCTGCCTGCAGCCACTCATCTACCTTTATCTGTCACAAGCTGTTACACTGACTCAGACATAACACATCCTATTGAACACATTGTATATAGAAGTGAGCTTTTATTTTCAGTTTTATTCAGGAGATGGAGGCACAGCCAGCTATTACACACTGATGAAAGCTATATATAAAAAACCCATCTTAATATATTGGCTCACTCACTGCAGTTTCTAAGCTTTTTTCCACCTTTTTAACACTGAGGCACTCAGATACTATGTGGCTCTTATTTTCTTAGTAAAAAACCTGTATCTTGTACATGTATCTGATTTAAGTGTGATTAAAAGAAGTCATAAAGTACACACTGTTGGAGACGGTTTATTATGTCACTGCATAAACTGTCAGATGGGGAAATATAAGTCTAATTTAGCAGGAAAATATAATGTATGGCTCAGGTAAGGAGACATGTAACTGTAGCGGTAGCTTTGAGTATTTCAATTTAGTATTTCATATTTCTATTCTACTTCAGTTAGTGCTGAAATATTGCTACTTCTGATTTATTTATTTGACATGAAAGATTCCGTACAATGAAAGTATAAAGTATAACTTGTAGATTAAACACATACATAAAATGGATAAAATTAGATGCATTTAGACCGACTCTATAATATAATAGTAAACGTTAACACTTGTTTTACTTCTCTCAGTGACCGACGTGTGGTCGTTAAGCAGGTTTGTTTCCTGGTTACCGCATTTTCATGGCAACAATGAAGCCTGTCAACAAGGACCAAAAACGAAGACCTGGGAGATGTCAAACTTGGTAAATAATTCTAATAAACTGTAAAGGTTTTATGAGTGTGTAGCCTTTAGGGTCTTAGTCAGTATTTATACTGTACATTAGTCAAGCTAGCTGCTTCGAGTGTGCGGATTTAGAGGCCATATTGAGCTCTTCATGTCCGACAACATTACGTGAAGTTGTTACTCACTTGTTAATACGCTGAATACATTTGCGAGCCAGCATTGTCAGTGCTTTAAAAATCCAAAGCGCGTGTCTTTGGGGTGTGTGCGGGTAGCTTACCATGTCCATTGTGCTTTTATTTTGAAGGAAAGTGTCCCACAGAGCTCCATCGCGCGGACAGATGTTTCCAGCTATTGTTGCAAAGGGGACAGAGAAGTGTGATGTCAGTGAGAACCAGAGTGTGCTCTCTCTGGGCCGTCAGGTAATCAGATTACAGCTGAGTTCACTGATTCAAACACATCCACAGCGGATACGTTGAAATCATCAGGTGTAGCTGATTGGCTTCACTTCACTGTGCACCATGAAGCAAGGACAGGAAAACTGCTGAGGACAGGATCCTAAAACTGTTGTTAATTGTACCAGCTGTGAAAAATTGGGCATCACTGTCCCCTCCCTCACCTTTCTGAAGGATGAAACTGAAACATACTGTCACACTGTCTCTGTCAGGTTTTGTCAGTGCTCCATGAAGCCTTCCTTGATGGCCAGCTGGTTCCTGTCCACCTCGAGGAGGAGTTAAGGTGGCGGTGGATCAACGGCAGCGATTCCCAGGGTCGCCGGCCCCTTCATATAATCCTGTCCTCCCGAAACCAGAGCGCCACCAACACCTCCGCCTACCTCAGATACCTGCTGGAGCATGGAGCTGATGTTAATGCGTAGGGGTCTTTCTCTGGGTCGTTTTCTTCTATGCAGGTTTTTCCAGCTGTGTTTTCGACTTTGGTTACATTCTCTCAGCTGGATCCACAATAGTTTTAACCAATGCATTCAGCTTTTTTTTAAAGAGATGCTTAGAATAGAAAGTGTAAATAATACTGTAGAGTGCAAAAGTAATTTTCGATTACAATGAGATGATGCTGAAAGTTTATAGCTGCTGCGAGGGATAATGATGGTGTTTATGATGATACCAGCAATAATGATGATGACACTGAGGATAATGATGATGAAGCTGAAAGACTTTTTTTTCTCTAAAACCAGCACCACAGATTCAGGGCAGACCCCTCTGCACCTGGCTGCCGCTGAGGGCCTCCTCGACTGTGCAGAGATCCTCGTGAAGGCCAGAGCAGACGTGTTGGCTAAAGACAGCATGGGACACACACCTCTGGACCTAGCTCACATCTGGCGTCACAGGAACGTAGCGAGGTATCAAGATAAAGAAGCAATTCACATCATAACGAAGGTTCAGTTAAACTCTTCTGGTAAAATTTTTCTTTTCTTGTGTTTGCAGGTTTTTGAAAAGCTCCATGTGGCAGGCAAATAAGAAGGAGGAACTGAGGGAGAGAAAGCGGGTTCAGATCTTATACAGGGATCTTGTGGACAAGACCAAACAGAATAAGCTTAATCAAAAGGTTAGTTTGACGATGAGCTCTTTAATGGTTATGATGCGTCACCACCACACAGATACTGACTTTAAATTGTCCGCATGTCCTCTGTCTACATTATCAGACTCTTACAGATGAGAAGAGTGCAGAGTGGGCAAACAAAAAAGGTTTGCTGCCCCTGAGTGATTTCTCGCCCAGGGTGCAGGTGAGCCAGTACCACACCCAGTGCCTCTTATCAGATCAGACCAGCTGTGATGTAAAACGCAACAAGGGGCTGCATGAGCATGGGTCAGGAGGTCTCCAGGAGGACAGAAGCACCTCCACTAAGCAGCCTGCAGCTCTACCTCCCAGACCATGGACCATGTTCATGGGGCTCCAGCCAGAGAAACGCCCCATAGAGCCGGACCTCCGGGACAGCGTCACCATGTGGAGGGACAACCGCAGCAGGCAAACTCAGTACACCACCAAGTGGGACAGCACTGCACGCCCCACTCCTAACCTGCCTCTGGATGTCCTTCAGAGGGCGTTGTTCCCCAGAGCCTTCCCCTCCAGGATCACATCCCCTCACCACTTTGAGCCACAGGACATTGTCAAGGTCCAGCATCTAGGATGCCCTCAAGGGCGGAGCACCTCCACCTGGACAGAGGTGGCCATGCACCTGGCTGAGGAGCTGGAGCCTGGACACTACTGAGCTACTTAATCTGTGCTGAAGGAGCTTCAAGTAGACCTGAGACTGGTGGTATAGAAGAAAAGCATTAAAACAAAACTGGTGCTCAGATGTTTAGAAATACTTTTTATATGTAAAATGCATTAATAATTTTACATCAAATTAAGAAAAGTGACAAAATACAAGAAGCTAATGTGAGTTAGAAAAGCAACCTGTAAGTTAATCATAGAGGAGTTTGAACATGCAGAAACCACAATCCCGGCTTAAAGTGACACAATTAAAAATGCCACACACTCCAGAGGCTGCACCTACAAAAGCAGGGTGAACAGAGGGGTGAAGGAAAGGTGAGAAAACCTCAGTGAACTGGGTCACCTGTCACAGATGCATCCCTGCACTTTCACTGATCTCCCCCAGGGAGCTAAATCAGGATCCAGGTGAGGGCTTGTCAACAGCATGTGAGTGTGAACTGCGAGCTGTGGCCTGTCAGCTGCAGATGTGTGTGTGTGTGTGTGCGTGTGTGTGTGTGTGTGCGTGTGTGGGTCGTGGTTTTGTCTTTTTCCTTTACTTCATGAAGCACTTCACACCTCAGTGGGAGTCAAAGTGCACACTAGCATCAACCTGGTGCACCCTGTGACCAAGCCACATGGGACTTGAATAACATAATGCCATCCAGCTTAACAGTCACATACACTGAGTGAAGGTCACACTGTGCCAACAGCTGTAACATAAATCAAAGTATTAATATGAAAGAAAATGTAATAGTGACTGGAGTTAATTACAAATGAAGATCAGTAACTCACCAACCTGTGAAAAGAACCATTTAATCCTCGAGTTATTTCAACAAAATTTATTTTATTGTACAGTTGTGTGCCTACCAGCCTATGATGAATCACAGAGTAATTGGTGAAAAAATGTGGGTCTCTTTCATTTTTCTTTAATAAAACCACGTTGAGCAGCTTTCCCATCACCAGTACGCTTTAAAAAAAAAAAAAAAAAAAAAAAAAGTCATTGCACAGGTTCGATCTTCAGTTGCCTTTGATGTCGGGGTTACTCTCGGATCAATGTACAAAAATCTGTTATTTTGAATTCTTACAAAGAGTCCAAAAACACACACACACACAGGTAGCACAGTAACAGTGCTGGTGGTTAACGAATGTGTGGAAGCAGATGAAAACAAAACACTTAGTGCATTGGTTGTGTGGCCAAAGGTCGACACTCCAGGATATGAGTGATCTCGTGTAGGAGTTCAAAGTAATCCCTCCTACTTGGCTTTATTTAAGTATTTCTACCATGTCACAGCTTGTAATCAGGATTTCTCTGTAGATTCTTTATAACTTTACAGACTGCCCTTTGTCATTTGTTGCTGTAAGTGTGGTGACCTGTGACCTTTCCTCTGCAGCTGATTTGCCATTTAAACACCAACACACCAGAACTCATACAAAGTAACTTTAAACCATTTAACTCATGTCTAACTCCGCTTCCTCATCACCTTGTAGTGGCTGTGTTTTGCCTCTTTGTTGGTGTTTAATGTTGCTTTGTGTATTGAATCAGACGAAGAGGACAACGGGTAACAATTTATCTGTCAAAATTTACAGGTATTTGGTGGTTGTTAATTTCAAACCCTGCACACATACATATTTTAATACTAAAGCTTTAAAAAAAATGGAGTCCAACATGACATTAAGAAAGCGTCTCGCTACAGAGAAGATCCCCACAAAGAGGTCTCCGGTAGGTGTTGTTGGCAGTCAGTACAGACAGACAGAAAGACAAAAGACAGACGAACATGGCCTGTGTAAACTCGTCGGCTCGTCCAACAGGGAGCTCTGTTCTGTTCATTGGTCCGTCCTTTTTTTTCCCTGTGTGCTTCTCTTCTCCTTTTGGCTTTGTTTTAGTCCCATCCAGAAAAACTATTTCCTCGGTTCTTCCTGCTTCCCCTTCATCTCCAGCACGTACACACACACACACACACACACACCCCGACCTCCGAGGCTGCACCCCAAGTCCGAGGTCCTCAGTACATTTTCTGTCGGCTGGGCAGCACTGCCTCCTTAAGGAAAGAGAAGACCAGGAGGATCCCAGACCTCTTCCCCCTTTTGCCTTTCGTGAAGTAATTAGACACCACATCATCTGAAAGAAAGAAGAAATGCTCCTTTAAACAGAAGATCCAGGGAACTGAGCAAAAATGTCTGCGCCCAACGTGGGGCTCGAACCCACGACCCTGAGATTAAGAGTCTCATGCTCTACCGACTGAGCTAGCCGGGCTATTCTTAGTGGAGACCCAAACCTGATCTGGTGTCCCCCTTGCTCATCTCCCCTGTCACAGAAACAGCTGAAGATAAACCTGTGCAAGTCTCACCTCCTTGCTGCATGGTGGATGGAAGCACATTTTCCCCCGCTGACAGTGACACAAAGAAGGCGAAGGGAATCACCCACAGGCAGATGGTGAAGTACGCCAGCACCTGAGGCCAGTCAGGAGAAAATGGAAGATGATTAACTGAGAAACAGACAAATTACAATAAAACTAAATCTCTTCTCAATACCTAAAAGTGTATGTGGTACATAGACTGTACAATGAGTGAACGAGGCTAATGTGACGTCACCTGTTGGTTTGTGGAGTTTGGTATTTGCACGTGGTCATGTTGGTTGTTTGGAGCCAGAAGTGACCATATTTGGATATGAGGGGAGGAGTGAGGAGGTCTGACCCTTGAACTTGAGGTCATTTTCTAATGTGTATGAGACTCGACTTCAGCGCTGCTCTGATTGGAGACCAGAGCTGTCAGTCAAGCTAACCACAGCTCTGAATATTCCTCTTTTTGAAGCCTGCTATCTAATTAATTGTGATTTTTTTTTTCACCTGAACAGTAGATCATTAATAAGACATAACTTTAACTAATGACATCTGAATAATTTGTGAATAAAAAGTGTTGACTGAGCATTTCATGACTGAAAATGACCATGTCTTTAATTGAAGTCAATTGGACCTAGAAATTTTTGAAGTGAGCCCCTAGTGGCCACCAGGAGTATTGCACCTCTTCACACTTCCACACTGACCTCATTCTTGAGACGCAGTTATTTTATCCACTTCTATATACAGTCTATGATAGGTTATTACACATCTGAGTCTAAATTACCTCCGAGAATGGATAATACTCTTGTGCAAAGTACTGGAAGGCCATGTAATGGTTCACCACCACCAACACTGCAGCAGGAAGACAAAGAACAATGTTGAAGTACCACAGAAGTAACTCAATAACTGAATTAGTCATTAGTCCACACGGGGCCTTTGCTTTCTAAATGAAGACATCCATCCTTATTTGTTTGGTTTTGTCATGCTTACCACAGGAGAGGATGAAGTTTGGGGAGCTCAGCAGTATGTAAGGGAAGGTCTGCAGGAGGCCAAAATACACCAGGTTTGTGAAAAGACCGACTCCCACCATCAACATAGGGAAGCCTTCAAAAACATAGAGACCTGCCAGCACACCTGTCGAGAACTGGACACACACACACACACACACACACACACACACAGTTAACGTTGTATTTTATTGCTGCATATCCTCAAAAACAAGTGCACAGGAAAACCACATCATTCTATATCCATTACTCACCAGTATCATGTACTTTATTATTCGACTGGTGGCTACTGTGTATTCTTCTATTAGTTCGGCCAAGTAGTACAGGCCAGCAGCTGGGTGAAGACAAAAGGAGATGTTGACTCAAAATTAACTACAATTTCATTTTAAAAAGTTAATAAAAACACACGCCGACAGCACAGACAGCTGCTGAGCCCGTGTAGAGAAAAAGTAAACACATTCAAACACAGACAGGCAATTTGTCAGACGACCAAACACGCATGCCAGAGGCTGAGAGGGTGATGGTTCACAAAGCAGAGGTGCTGAAAAGCTTGTCGCAAGGAATTCAAAATATGAAAAGAATGGAGCCATTTCTTGAAATTCATGCTGCTTGGCCCATTTACCTGAAAACCTTGGTCATGACAATACTGCCTGATTTTAAATGTGGAGAAAAATGTTAAGAAATAAACACACTTAACAATCTGGTCGTATTTTATACTAACCTTCAGTGTTTGAGGATGTTTCACTACCACTATCTGCTCAGGCACCATCAGTCATGGCTTTATAATTTAAACAAACAACTAAATTACTGGTAAATTATCAATATTTATAATCCTAAATAACAGATTTTTTGCATATGTAGTAATAATGCAGTTATAAAATGTTGGTAATCCACTGACAAAAGCTCATGAGTTATTTCCTTTCAAATAGGAATTATGTGTGGAGTTATAAATGTGGCTGGAAGTAAAATTCTTTAAAAAATTTATTACCTTTTTATTTTCTGGATTTCAAAAAATAATTCTAATTTGTTAAAGACCAAGATGATTGAATTAAAACTTTGTATTTTGTCCAAGAAACACTCAAAAACATTTAATTAAACTTCTATAATCCAAGCGAAAGCAGGAAAAACGATCAAGTATATTAAAAAATGACATGTGTGAGACAGATTTTGTTTATTGACTAATCAATGATTTTAATTTATGATTCAAGCCATTAAATGTTCTTATACAACCATCCATCAAATCCACAGTTAAGTTGTAAACTGGGTGGATGTGGATGACCAATAGGTTATTCATTAATTCAGCTCACTTTTCCACATTGAAACATTATACAACTCATGTTAAACTTTAGTTTTGTGGCCGCACATAAACGGAGGACTAACTTTTTTCTGCCTAATGTTCTTACAGAATATATTTTAGTTATATTATAGTCATACTTTGTGATGACGGATGATATAAAACAAACACACACAGAAGTCTGATTAACCACACCTGGCAGCTGCAGCAGGTGTTACGTGGCCAGGTAACAGGCAACGTGGCTCCTCACCAAGTTTACTTTGTGGTTTTAGGGAAACTATTACTCACACTATTTTTGACATGCAGGTGTACCACATGTGTAGCAGCCATTGTTTTAACTAACCAGCTGTATTAACAAATGTAAACAAACTAATTTTCCCAAGCTAATATGAGTGTAACTGGAAGCAGCACTGGCTAGTCTACGTTAGCTTACATGTCAGTCCCTCTCCTACTTGCGAATTAGTAAATATCAAAATATTTCCACTGTATATTTATGCTGTTAGGTAAAATTATGTAATATGGTAATTTCTGCAAAAAATAAGTCTTCACACACTGAGAAGCTAGCTAGCTAAACTGTTAACTAGCTAACAACACTCCGATGAGATACCACCTGTAGCTTGTTATGGTACGATGACTGTTTATATTTACATCTAATTATCAACTTGTGGATCGTTAGTGAAACTAAATCTCTTGAACGTTTGTTGGTGCAACTTCTCATGATGACTTGGTCCGCTAGCATTAGCACGCAGATATTAGCTAGCACGTCCAGCATGAGCTTACCTATCGCTAGAGTGACGAAGGATATCTGGATCACCAACGACAGCCAGCTCAGTAAATAAATAAACCACATCTCTCTGCATATGCAACAACAACAACAACACAAAAATAAGAAAATAACAGCGAGCTGGCTGCTAACTAGCGCTGGTCAAAGTTCCTCCCTCCGTGTTTCAGTGCAAGCTGACGAGAGCAGAGAAGAAGAAGCTCAGCTACAGACAGGAGACGCTTGTTCTGGTTGCAGCGCCACCTGTGGCTGGAGGAGGAGTGACATTTAAATCTAATTAGATAGATAGATAGATAGATAGATAGATAGATAGATAGATAGATAGATAGATAGATAGATAGATAGATAGATAGATAAAAATATAAAAACAAACAAGAACAATCAATAATAAATAGCTAACGTGCAAGTTATGACATATGTGGAAAAAACAAATGCAGTAATGGAAATGTGCAAATATCATTGTGAATGTAAATTACCCGTAAATGATCTAAATACAATATTTATTACGCAGCGGTATGGAGCCTATTTCTACTTTTGAGATAACTCAAATTCTTTCTTCTTAAGTCAACATTGCTAAATATCTACTCAACATGTTGATTTAGGTCAAAATTGTGATAAACTATGACCAAAATCTTATTTACTAATTAGACAAATTACTGGATGGTTACAGAATGGAGACATATTACTATATGTTGAGGTTTAACAAGCTCTAACTGTTCTGTCATGTGAAACAATGGGTTTGACAAAGTGGGGTTTATTTGTCTCCATAATATTCATTCACTAAAGAAAAACTGAACCAATCATTAGTGGTGTTTTAGAGGCCAAATCATATCATTCTGGGTTTCTGTGTGTTTGTTAAAGTGCTAATCCACAAGTGAAATGTAGGTTTCAGACGCCACTCTCCTACCACTACAAAGCCCCTACTTAAAAATACTAATATTTGTGCAATTATAGTCAGTACCACAGCAACTCAGATCCCACGTTGGAGGCCAAAAAAATCTTCAAAAGAAGTCCACAACTCTGTCCCTTTTTCCAAAGTCCTGGCCTTTGGCTCAGTTACATTTGATTCAGTACTTTTAATCACCATAGCATATGGTGAAGAGGATTCATCTTGGAAGCAAATTACCCAGAAATGGGCTGAGTGGCAGCTGTGATCATGACCTCAGGTCAAATCTTCTGGAAACTTACTTACCTGGAAAACACATCGCCATTATTTTCAACATGAAAGGAGATTCTGCCTTTTCACAGCGCAACATCTAAAAGGTACAAAATGAAAACTTATGCTTTTACTAGAGTATTGTCACAGTTCAGTCAGATCACAGATGCCTTTTAATTAAATTCACACTGGTTGTACTGGAGTGCCCCTGGTCTATCAATACTCAATTCTCTGGAGGTCAAGGAAAAAATGTGAAGAGAGGAAAAGAAAATGCAGTTGTGTAATTCATTAACAATCCCTGTCTATTATCATTCATTTCAGAGCAGCCTGTCTCTCTGACTCTGGCTTTTATGAGCATGGATTCAATAACAAAGAAAGAGCAGAACACATTATTGCATCTCGAAAGCCAACACCTTTGAAATTGAGGAAGGAGACGATAAAAAATGTATGCTTGGGAGTGAAAAGGCAGACCATCTAGTAAAGGGCTAAATAAAGTAAATATATAATGTGAAACAGTGTGAAGACACTAAAATGGTGTCCGAGTCAAAGGTGAGAGTAATTTCATCCTCTTTTCAAATGCTTTTCACAAAGGCAGATAGGCACAGAGGTAGATAACGTGGTGTGAAGGTGTAGGTAGTCATTCATGCATGCATGCACACATATATATACAGTATCTGTGTGGAGGTGAGAAAACAAAAGGCGACCTGCTGCATTTAAAGAACTTTCAGCAGGGAGGCCACAGATCACCTGAGGCTCTTATCTCAACAACACCTCTGGGCTCTGGGTGCGACAGCTTTAATGTGCCTAAATAAATGCCCCCCCCCCTCCCTCTTCTGCTGGATCGAGCTTTAAGAGACAGACACCTTAGGAGAGCGGGGGCATTCGTATGAGTGTGTTTTTTTACTGTCTCGGGCTATTTTTCATCTATTTTCTGTAGCATAAAAAAATCCTGTCACTTGCACTTAGATCAGCTAAAGTCAAAGCTGTAAAAAAAAAATTATGCTAGCCATTAAATATGGCTGAAAGAGCTGCGTTTCCTTTGACACGCAACAAGTACTGGCTTTTTGCAGACTTGGTTTAAATGGCATTTGGAAAAAAAAAATCTTTTTTTGTTTTCCTTTAGCGATGAATGTGAGATTTGATGTCTCTTTGCAGTGTACCCCTCCTGTCTGGTGCTCTCAGGAGGATAAAACAAAGGATTTTAGTTTATAGTTGAAGCCTTTATTTAATCAGAAAACAATGTAAACGAGCAGAGAAGCATTTATATATTAATAAAGTACATTCCTTTCAAAATAAAACATCCATACTCAACATAGGCTCAACAAAGTTCTCTTCATTGTTTCCTCCTCTGGCTGCCGTCAGGTTTCATGTCCGATGAGCAGCGCCGACGCTCTGATGCGGGAGTCTCTCTTCTCTCTGTTGTGTTTCAGCCTCCGGAGAACAGGGGCACTGCCGCTCTCACCTGCCCAGGGAACCTCCACTGCTGCTGGGACACTCTGCAGACCCGGCTGGGGATCTGCACAGGTCCAAAGAAATGTCAGGATGAAAATAAAAAAAGCAGAGTTAGAATAAAGCCCTCTGATTATAAATATTGTAGATTACTTGGAAAGCGCCACACAACTCTTTGCGTGCAGACCGTTGCATGTCTGGGCCTCAACAGGATCTGATGCTTACTTCACGCTCTTGTATCTTTAACTTTTTCCTTATAATACATTAAGATGTATTTGCCTCAGTCTCTTTAAAAGTCTAATGTTGCACGGCCTGGATGGAAAGCATAGTAAATAATACATGCAAACAAATAGTAAAAGCATGTAGTCATTGAAGAAATTATATAAAATATAGACACAGGGATGATAGTATGATATGTCCCTGTCAGAAGATCCCAAAACTTTCCTGTTTAAATTATATTTTTCTCTCTGTTCAAATGTTATTATAACAGCTTTTCATCATTTCAGAATGAAGACGATATTTACAAAGAGGAAGATTTAGGGGCGTGGTTAGTTTGACTGAGTCTCTTGCGCAGTGACTGGGTTCAAGGGTCAGATCCGCTTTCACACTTCCTCCCTTGATGTCCAAATATGGTCACTTCTGTCTCTAAGCAACCAACAGAGTGAAGAAAAAACAACAACAGCAGCAGCAAGACGATCTCCTGGCTCCTCAAACCAGCAGCAGTGTGCGACTGCTTCTCACTGGATTAAACAACCATGAACTATCAAGCATCTTAGTTTCCTAAAGTGCAGCTAGAAATGATAATAAACCAGTTTTTAATAATAAAACTATTTCTTCAGATGCAGGTTTTGCAGATTGAGTTGTACAACAGCCTCATCCTGCCCTCGACAGAACAGTATAAAGACTGGACAATACAAAAACCAAAGAGACATCACATCTCCAGGACAGGACAGGTCTCGTACCCTGAGTTGACGATGCTGGATCCTGGTTCTCTCCCATTGCTCTCCTCCTCCTCTGAAGCACCAGCAGGAGCTCGGCCTCCCCAACGTTTCGGCCGATCCCCCTCCTGGACGGCACCCTGCGGTGCTGCTGACGCTTCATGTTGTCCTGGTGTGTGAAAGGTTCAATTAAAGATGGTGGCGTCACACCTACAGTGACATCTGACTTTATAATCATTACCAGCATTCCTTTGAGCTCCACAATGGCTGATTTCCTGTTTTCACTCCTCTGGTCCTGGAAGAAGATTTAATTTCAATCACTCACTGCAACAGCATCATTGTTGTTTTATTATAAATATGAAAACTGACCTTCCACGAGCTGTCATCATCCTGTGAAGGTATCAGAGGTTAATACTTGGATTTTGCTTTCATATCAATTCCTTTGCGCAACATCATCATATAAATTTTTTCCTACCTGTATTTTCTTGATGGGCCTGAGGATGATGCCATTTTTTATTCTCTCCATCATTTCATTCACCGCTTTCGCCTTCACGTCCAACAAAGGCGCTACTTCTGAAAAAATAAAAATGGATATTTGGTGCTGAGATCTCAGTCTTATACAGAAATCACAGCAGTGTATTTCTATATTTGACAACATTATCCATAAACACTTGATGAAGAACCACAAATTAAATCCCTCACTGTTTTCCTGGACTGCACCACCTCCATCTTTCCTCCTGCTCTTCAGAAAATCGAGCAAACTAGAGCAAGTGAGAGAGAAGTCACGGGGTTAAATCCCTGCAATCAGTGGACAGTCCACTCTGGATGCTGACCTCCCCCACATTAAGACAACTCACTTCTAAATACACTGTCATATCATTTATCAGGTCACTGTGGGGAAAAAAAACACCTGAAACCACAATGTGAAACATGAACTTCCCTCTCTGATAATAAAAGAGGAATCTGTGGTGTTTTTTAGACATACTTTGTGCTAGTGGTTGGAGGAGGAGGTGGAGGAGGTGGAGGCGGTGGAGGAGGCGGAGGCGGTGGAGGAGAGTGTGTGGATTTCTCCTCAGCCTCTTCAGTTTTTTTCTCCTTATGATGCGTCTCATGAAGCTGTTTCACTACAAAGGAGGATAGAGAGGAAGTATAATATAATATTGATCTATATCAGGAAGGGAGACATAAAGGCAATCACAGAACATGACGGGAAAGAGGCTGTATGATGAGAGTTTGATGTATGTATTGAATCAAGATCTGAATCCTCAGCCATCACTGCTCTTAAACATGCCTCTAAATATGAACTGTATTCATAGATCTTAAATAAACAGATGAAGCACACAGGTCTAAAAAAGGAGGCGAATCCAGAAGTGCACAACGGTGTAATACCCCAGACGGCCACTAAATGCAGGCTCCATCAAACTGTTGACCTTCTGTTCAAAAATGGTCATTTACATTCATGAAATACTCCAGTGTCATACACCTCGGGTTCAAGGGTCAGACCCGCCTCCTCACTCCTCCTGTATACCCAAATATGGTCACTTCTGGCTCCAAACTACCAACATGGCGACACTGAATCACTTCAAAATGAGAGTCCGTAAACATTTGTCCATTACAGCCTATGATTATCTTAATCTTTAATAACTTCATCATTTATCCATCTCACTATGTTATCTACTGAATCTGAATATTACATTTTCTTTTGTTTTGTTCCACACACAGAGTTTTTTGTAGTCAACATGTACAGCAGCGGTCTCCAACCGTTATTGCACCACGGACCGGTTTAATGCCGACATTATCTTCACGGACCGGTCTTCAAGGTGTGGCAGATAAATACAGCAAAAATAATATAACATGACCGACATAAAAAGTTGTCTTAGCCGTTGTAAAGAAGCTCTTCAAAGAGGTTTGTTTTTTATTAATTTTCGCTAGTTTGCGGCCGTAATTTCTGGCTAACGTATCTGACGTCATATGTGACCGGTGATACGTTTTATCATGTGATCGAGAGAAGCGAGAAAAGTTAAGCTGAGGAGAATCCGGTCGTTTCTTTCAAAATAAAACGTCTTTCAGACTCTAATAATCAATGTAACGGAAGTTTTGGTTTTTTTTATTCTTTCTGTTTGGCCCGGCAACAACTGCCCCACGGACCGGGACCGGTACCGGTGGTTGGGGACCACTGATCTAGAGGACGTCAGTTTTCTCCTCTAGCAGCTACCTTCTTCCTGGAGCTGTGTGACAGCACTGTTGGCCGCGGACAGCTGAGTTTGTAACGTCTTCCTGTCCTCCTCGCTCTTTTCCAGCTGCTGTCTCAGGTCCTGCAGCTCTGACAGGACACTGCTGTCTCTCAGGTCCTGCAGCTCTGACAGGACTCTGCTGTCTCTCAGGTCCTGCAGCTCTGACAGGACTCTGCTGTCCTCCACGGAGCTCTGACTCTGCTTCACCTGATCACAGCCATGAAAGGAGCAGAGGCACCATGAGGAACAACCACAACTGAAGCTGATTGTGTTCTAGCATCACACACACACACACACACTCACACACACCTGGCCCTGGTAGCAGAGCTGTATGTCGCACAGCGCTGTGCTGATTTGGGATATTTGCTTCAGCGCCTGCTGCAGCTGCAGCTGGAGGCCGCTCTCCGAGCTCTGCGGCTCCATCACGCTCCGTCTCTGGGCCGCCTCCTGCTCCACCAACATCTGATGAGACAAACCAAATCCAGTTCCACCTCTGACATTTTCAACACATCCTTATGATTATTTGTTTCGAAGAAAATGAGGGGGAGGGGGGGAGAAAAATAAACATCGATGACAATGAATCACAATTAGAGAAGGAATGAAGTGAGCAATAAATGGCTGGCTGTTGATTTTCTCTCCCCAGGTGGTTGTCACGATGCAGAGAAAATGTTTTCAAACCAGCATTTGACTGAACAATGACTTGGGAGCCGTGTTACTCATTACTCATCGGCTTCGCTGAAGAGTGGTCACAATGCAAACAGGATGATTTCGCTGTGAGACAAAGCCTCTTTGTTCTAATATCATGATAAAAATAAATAAATTCTTCCATTCATTGGGAAAATTTGATTCTTTCTTCTGTGATGTGGAAAATAAAAACAGCACTTGTAATTAATAATTGGTGTGAGCTGCTCAATCATCAAGACACCTTAAGGGAGTCTTTTGTTCTTTTGCATGAGCTTTGATAAAGTGGTAAATATGCATACAGTGTAGAGGGGAAGTTCACATATTGTTACAACTAACTGATATTCAAAGGCAACCACTCAATAAAACACAATGCAACTGACGAGCTAATCAATAATCCTGCCATAGAAGAGACTAAAAAGGATTATCTTATGCAGGAGATGTTAAATACTGAAGCCACATGTTCAACATCTGCTTCCACAAGAGGATCTAAAATTAATATTTAAAACAATGGTTTAAATGCTCCTCAAAGCTTTTTTCAATGCTCAATAAAAATATACTTCTAGTGTAAATGTTATTCTCAGATATTCAGAACCTATCATGTGTAATTTGTGTGTAATTGTCCATAATTGGCGTAAACAATGCAAACCTGTGGATTCATTAAACGTGCCACAGATTATTTTGCAGGAGAGCAGGTTCGCGATCGGAGAACAGGAAGTGCGAGAAAAAGTGGTTTTTCATTTCTGTTTTTTTTTTTTTTTTTTTGCAGGACGAGGACAAACTGAAGGAGCAGGTTCGCTGAGCTCGGTATCAGCAGCAGCAGCACGAGGCTCCACGCTGCAAATTACACCGTCTCCAATCTCTGCTCTGCCTTCAGCGGAGAGCAATTTTCACACAGCAATTAGCACAATTATTTCATACATACAAACACAGGGACCCAAAGCACACACGGCAACACAAAGGGACAAAGACACACACACACACACAGACAAAAAAAACCTCCAAATTGTTTCCTGTTTGAGGCCCTGCATCATTATACCACCATGCATCACAGAGGAGAGGTGTGAATGGTTGTTGTTTTCAAAACACATGAAAACAGACAAATAGTAGTGCATACAAGAGGCCTTCAGCACAGGGGGGTCTTTTACCATGAATTGAGAGTAAAGGGGCTGAATTGTGTGAAGAGTTGGGGGTCCTTTTCACAGGTAAGGACCCCTGCGAGGCAGCCCATTGTGCGCCTGTCTGGTAAATGGAGGACGCTGCGCATAAAGGCGACAATTGCTATATGCTCAGCAAAACATAAAGGTGTCAGGCAAAGACAGGTTGCGCTTAAAGACCGCTATTCTCCTTCAGCGGCGGTGATGACCACTAATTACGGGGGAGGGAGGGGCTAAATGGGAAGGGACGGGGACAGAGACACGTTTTCTGAAAGAAAAGCCCTTCATTATGGGAGCAGCTGGGACAGTGTGTGTGTGTGTGTGTTTGGGTATGTGGATTTTAAGTGAATGTTTTTCCCGCATGTGTACAAGAGTGTTTTGTCCTGTGTGTGTGTGAACGCCACACCTCACAGAAAGAGAGAGACAGTCCAGATTTGACCAAAGTGTCATCGGTGTGAAAATGGAGAATGGAGACCCCTTCTGCTGTCCTGCCACATCAGCTGCTCTCTGACAGCATAAGTGTGTGTGTGTGTGTGTGTGTGTTCCCGTCTTCATCTCCCCCTTGTTTGAGTGTCCGTCTGTGCGCCGCAGTCGCCCTAAGGTCAGTCCTAACACTCCTTCTCCCTTCCTGTGGCACGACCTGTCACCCTCAGTATCTATAGGTGTGAATATATGACAAATTGTTTTGTGCCATGCTGGAAAACACACATACACACACATGCTCACACCTGGTGGGCGAGGACTTCAGCGTGTTGCCGGAGGTCCTGCTCCAGCTCCAGCTTCTGAGACATTTCTGCAAACTCCTCTGTGACAAGCTGGGAGACTGGACACACACACACACAGGAAGAAAACAATACACAAAACATAGTCAACAAATAAATATTGATGGTGGACTGTGTAGCATGTTTTTGAAAGCAGAAAAGTAGATTCATCTGGGGGAAAATAATCAAATAATTGTCTTTGCAGTTTGGGTGGAATGATCCTTTAAATGCTTTGTTGTACAGAACAATGAATGGGAACAAAGGGAGGCAGTCATTGGGTAATCACAACAAAATCAATTGATGGATCAATAGTGTTGCAGGACCTGGGGGTAGTTAACGCACCTCGTTTGATCTTATTCATGGTCTTGTTCTGTTTGCTCATTTTCTTCAGGATGGCGTCTTTCTCCTCGACCTCCAGAGCGAGCTGAGGGACACACAACTGATCATCAGCCTCACACACACACACACACACAACAACACACTGACCCACATTTATCTCCTGGAGATTTACTCTAACTTTGAAACATGGCTTAAAATTGAATGATGGGTGATTGGGGAGATGCTTTCTTCTTTTCTACATACTGTGACAGTGTGAACAGATTTGCACACACACACACACACACACACACACAGTGTTGTTGTGCAGCTCTACCTGCTCTCTGAGCTGGACCTGCTCCCGGGTCAGATCCTCCACCTGTTGCTGCAGCTGCAGCTTCTTGCCCAGCAGACCGTCCACTGCTGCCTGCAGCTCTGAGACACACACACAGGAGGTGGTTCAGCACGATGATGATGATGATGATGATGATGATGGGAGACCCTTTATGCAGGTGTGCATGATAAACACCAAAGGGATCAATCATGTCAACAGTTGTATTTAAATCCAAAATGGCCGCCTACATGGACAAAGACACTGACCATGTGGTGAGTGTTGTTGCATTTTTTTTATGTTGAATATATTTTTGGGTGATTTTTTTTTTTTTTTTTTAATAGAAAATGTTTTTGAGGATTATTTTTTTATGTTTTTGATGAAAAATGATTAATTACGTTTTCAGTGTTGGTTTCACTGAGGACGCTCTGTCCAGTTAATGTATAAAACAGAGACAGTCCCACACAGATGTATTTATTTTTTAAAGCCTGTATTCTGCAGATAATCAATAATAGAAAGGTGTGAGGTATTGATAACTCTTATTTAAAATGTGGTGAAGCTCACATTGTTGCTGGCCAATGTGCCGACACAAAATATTTTAAATCAACTATTAAAACTAGTAGAAAATTTTAATCTCATTTTTTAACATATGTTACATGTGCCTGTATGACTCTGCCACATAATGTATACATTTATATTTAAAGGTAATTTACTGTCAGTCAGCTGATTTCACATTTTGACAATTTGATGATATATATTTGAATTAACCACAGTTCTTCAGGTGATTTATTAAGTGGTAATATTTAATATGTATAATGTATTTTCAGGTGGTTATTGCCACATTACATGAACTCCTTGTGTCTTTAGGACCTTTTTTATTTTAATTTTGAACGAGGTGAAGTTAAATTACAAGTGTCTAAACCTGAGATCCTGGCTTGACTCTCCAGCAGCAGTGTCTCGTCACCGCTGTCCTCGCCCTGATCGACCACATCACCGTTAATGACCGGGTTGTTCTCCAGGTCAAAGGTCACAGCAGCCGGGTTTTCAGGAAGCTCGGGGATGAGCGGCATCAGCATCTGGCTCCTCCTCTTCAAGACCTTGTTCTCTTTGGTCACCTAGGCAACAGAGGAGAGGACGGCTGAGTGTGTGGAGGTTGTTAGTGTGTTGTGTTAGCGTGCTAGTTTACTTTGTTAGCGGGAAACAATAACATAAAGACACTTCTCTGACCAGGAAATGAAAGCAAACAAAACGACAGTGGCGAGCGGCGGTTAGCGGACGTACTTGGAGAGCCAGCGCCTCAGCACTCTCCCTGCAGGAGCGCTCAATCTGGAACTGCATCTCCAGGACATTCATCTCTTTCAGGAGCTGATTGGAGGCTGATCATTAAATAAATAAATAAATAAACAGATTTGAGTTGTCAGTCATGGCCCTCTCATATGAATACAGTTACCGTGAATGGCAAACATGTTAAGAACATGAATTATTGAAGTGAATTCTCACCTTCCTCCAATTCAGACAGTCTCTGATTGGCCTCATCCCTCTGCTTCTCCAGGATCTCACACTAACAATCACAAGTCCAAAAACACAAGCAGAGAAACAACAAATTGATGCTGCTGATTTTTATTCATGTTTTATTCTATTATCAGGCACCAGCATTACTTTTGTCCTTGTCGGCGTAATCAAGTTTGTGCACTTGTACTTTTTAGAGCATTTTGATTTAGCAATTTTGTTTCATTCTTGCTTTTATTTTTTGAAAAATAAGAACAGGGTTTTATTAAATAAACAACAAAGTAAATTCTTTGACTTTTTTTTTTTTTTACATCATCATCAACACAACAGGTTCGCTAGCAGCTGTACCTGAATGTCTCCCTCATCTTCAGAGGATAAGCCGCTGCCTCCGTCAGAGTCTGTGGAGGAAAGTGTCATTTAACCCTCACACAACAGAGAGATGGTGAAACAGGCTGAAAACAGACACCACGTGGAAAACCAACGAGGATCCTCACATCCTGTCAGCGTGACTGGAAGAGGAACCTGGTGAGGCCTTCAGACGCCCTCGTGAAGTTCCTCCACGGGACAAATACAGGAAGTGAAATCATGAAGGGTCCTAGAGACACTTTTCACTTTCTGCAGCCTCTGACTCAGGACTGTTTCCAGCTGCTACTTCACTTTTTCTGACAAACCAAGGACTTTATCAGTCTGAAATAATGTCTTGCAGAGAGGACGATGGGGATATTTACACTGCTCTGACAATAAAGAGTGCTGCACATCACCTCCTCTTCAACCCACAATGTGTTGTTTTTGTGCAGATCAAACTAAATGTGTTATGTTTTGATCTGTAGAGGTGGTGTCTTTAAGCAGCTGATATTTGAAGATAATCAAAAGACTTTAAAAGTAGAAAACAGGTAACAAAATACACCTCATAGCTCACAAATGAACCTTTTTTTAAAGTCAATAAAATCTTCCTCACACACACAACATGGCTGATGTAAATACTGAAACTCTCTCCCCACATTTATACAAACACTCTTACCTGCAGCTGCACTGTCCTCATGTTGTTCCCACATCCTGCACTGATTTTACCTCCTAAATAAAGCTGCGTCCTCTCTGAACCGACGCTTTATTCTGAAAGTGGGAATTTCCTTTAAACCCTCCCACACATTCAAAAAAGAGGAACTTTTTTTTTAACAACAGAACATCTTTATCATCAAAGTAGTGTTTCATAGTTTTGTTTGGATCGCCACGAAGCTTATATTGTGTGATTTGTTGGTTTCAGTGGTATGAATAAGTCAGTAAAAGCTGTGTGAACTTCCACCCTGTTTCAGTGAAGAGGGGGGAAAATGTAGCCTCGGTCTCTAAGGGACGACACTGTCTCTCTACTGCAAGATCAATGTCACTCAAGCAGCCGGAGCGAGCGGCAAAGCTGCTTTTATTCCTCTATTAGCATCCGCGCTCAGAGTTCACGACCTCTGAAGCATCCGACACCTGCCACAGGAGCCAAATTTCTGGGTGACGATCCGGGAGATGAGGACGTGGCAGATATGATGCTGATAACACACATTCCTCCAGTGTGAATAATTCAGAAACTTCAAATTACTGATCTCTTTGCTGCTGTTTTATTCATCCCGCTGCTTTCCAGGGGTTGTTTCCCACCACAAGAGTCCGGTCAGGGTTAAGTACAAGCTGCATTTACTTCTTACCGTTTGATTTCGAGGTCCAGATGGAGATCAGGCCGATGATAGTCTGAATTGTTCTTACTGTCACTAGATTCACTATTGATTCTTTTTAATTTTCTTTCGTCCTGTTCAGCTGAAAGGCGAAAAGCTTCGTCCTTGTGATTTAATGAGTCTTTTCTCTCCCGGTGTGTTGCTCTCTTTCCAGGCACCACCTGAGCACCAAAACCTCCTCCAGCCTGTCACCCTGACCTTTACTAATGATTCTCCGACATGTTAATAAAGGTGAAATTGTCACTTAACATTAGTCGTTGTCTTGTGTTTCTAGCAGTGCTCGACATTGTCAAGAAAGGAAAAAAAACATCTACTTGGTGCTCATTAAAAACTGGCTTCATTTCTGATTCATGAACAGTAAACATGGCCGCCCTTGGCCTCCATAGCTCCCATTAAAGAGTGGGTGCTGATGTCTGTGAAGCAATGGGAAGTTTTAGGTTTAAAAAGTTTACAGTAAATATTTTTTAACAGCTCTGTATTGACCCTTAGGCTGTTTCACTATTATGATGTTGCCATTATTTTCTAAAAGCCTCTAAACAGATAAGAGCATTTCCCAATGATTTCTTTAAAATCATAACTTGTCCTGTGAGCATCCGCATGAACACATAATGAATATAAATGTGTCAAAATACTGTCACAACCAATGCATAAAAACATAATTGTAAACATTTATTAATTGTTGATATAATGTCTATAAATGCCTGATGGTGGGACTTTGATATGCTAACTTTTAAGCCATAAAATAGATAAATATTTAACAAAATAGAGATTGAAAACAAAAATATCTGAATTTTTCATCTTGGAGAAACAAAATTTAGAAAAAAAATTATCTAACATTATTGAAAAATGATAAAATATATAACTTTTGTAGCATTATTATTATTATAACTTTTAACACAGATTGTATTTCCTGACTCTGGCTCCAACCTTTATTGTCCATGTGTTTTATCCCATTTATTAAGATTTTTAAGTTTCAATATTTGAGCTTGTGGACAGTTTCCTTCGCTCTTTATCTGAATCTTACTGGAAATAACAAGCCACCATGAATTCACACAGTAGAAATAATCAGATGTGCTCTCAGCTGTGCTGTAGCATGTTGAAGGCATGACTGAGCTGGAAAAAAAAAAAATCTATTTCCAGCTGCAACAGAAGCCTGAGGCCAGTCAGAGGTCTGAGTCTCCAAAATAAAAGTATCCGCGGTGACACAGATATGACTGTGTTGTGGCTGCACAGCGCGACTCCGGATGGTGACGCCACAAGTGGAGGAGCACGTGCTTACTATCTGCTGAGAGATGAGACGCGCGCGTGAAAAAGTGTTGTTGTCAGAAGTGGGATTCGAACCCACGCCTCCAGGGGAGACTGCGACCTGAACGCAGCGCCTTAGACCGCTCGGCCATCCTGACATACACCTGCTGCTCGACACAACACGTCATGAGGAGATAAGTGGAAAAAGAAACGTTTTGTTCGACGCTACATTTTGATACATTTTGTTTCTTAGCAGTGCATAAAGGTTACATTTATCACACCGATATAAAACAAGTATCATTCAACATAAACGACTGAAAGGTTAAAAACAAACTTCTCTAAACTGTTGCTGAATCTTTAAAACTTTTTACAATATTTAAGCTAAATTAGCAAGAGCCATAAAACACATTAATTATTTTTAGCTAGCAGTTGTTTGTGTGAGTTATTTCCAGAACATTTTATTCCAAATATGCTATGAAGGCCATTCCTTCATTAGCAATGTAAATACCCTGTGTTAGTTAGGCAGCGGCAGACACTGAATAAAACCTTTATCATCTCCTTAATTAAAACAATAAGTGAAATAATCCAGGAGACTCTTTGATTGTGTAGAAGTTGTGCACGAGTTGTGTGATGTGCTGATTGTGTTTGTGGTTTGCTTGACAGGAAGTGGTTGATAAAACATGTGACGCAGCAGAAATGCTAAATATTCACAAAACCACAGCACACTTTAGCAAAGCAATGGCTCCCTTTTGCATTTTCTCAACTACTTTTTGCATCCGTAATAAAAATAAATCATAATTTTCCATTTTAATTTTATTTAATTTTAGTTTTTTCAGTGTTGAGAACGTTTTGAAACCTTCTTGTAGTTGTCATGAAACCTGAAAATGTCAAGTTTTTATTCTCATCTGTGCTCAAACGAAAGAAAAAAGAAGAGAAAAATAAAATGTTGCAGAGCGGTTATAATGAAGTATAAATGAACAAAAGCCCAAGTTGTACTTTAAAGTAAGTGTTGATACAATGTCAAAGGGTCCATACAGATAAATATGTAGTTAATCTTAAAGGAGAGAGACACGGTTTAATTGCTCTGTACAACCATCAACCACCCGCTCTCCTGCAGATCAAAGTTTTACTTCACAGAGGCCGAGATCACGACCATTTTCTAAAAAAACTGTCTGATTCTGAGTCGTTTGGCCGCTCTCGCCGTCTTAATACCTCCACCATGAACATGCCTGTCATCCTGGCAACCTCACCCCCCTCCCCCCTTCATCTGCATCCACTCATGTTGTTCTCAGTGGAAAAGCAGAGGTTTAATGAAGCTGAAGGGACTGATTGAGGATATGACACCACGGACGGCATCTGGCTGTTTAATACTCGGAGCAGAACTGGACTGAAGTGACAGATCGCTGGGTTTTAACACCACTGATCTGATGTGTTTTTAACAAACGGGGGGTGTGAGGGGGGCTGTGATCATCAGCTGGGTGCATGTACAGTGTTTGTGTGTGAAATTAGTAAAATCTGAGCATAAAAGAAAGATTATGAGCAACACACACACACACACACCTGCTCCGGCTCTGGCATACTCAGCACTAATGACTGTGTGATTGGATTAGCCGGGCTTTTAGCAGCACCACAGCTGCAGCTGACAGAGAAGCTAACCTGCAAAGGTCAAGCTGGGGTCAACAAGAGGCCAGCGGGGTTGTGACCTCCGTATAAGACGAGGCCTTCAGCGGGACAGTCGAGGTGGAAGAGGGAGTGAAGGATCTCAAGTGACAATTTTTTTTTTCCCCTCCCCAGCAGAATGGGTGACAGATTGGGGAATTCAGGGAGGAGGGCGCTGAAAAACGGCGAGAGGGGAGGCGAGAAGCGGGAAAGATGTTTGGAGGAGGGAAGACGGGATGCGTTGTGACAGAAGAGCCTCGCAGACACTGCTGGCCTCCTGGTGACTCCACTGTACGCTGGAAACACACAAACACGGACGCCGCCGCCACCGTCTACTTTAATGTGAGACTCCTTTTTTCTCCCTTCGCCATCATAAAATCCGAGCTGTTACGATTCGTCCAAACAAACATCCTCAAAACACACAGGTATCACTTCCTATGACCCCAAACTCTCCTCTAACCACCTGGTAGGAGCCAGGAGGGATTTTTATAAGCGCTTAATGGGATTTTTAATACGTGGGACTCGTTTACCACTTGATATCATGCAGTGTATTCATGCTACTGTATTTCCACATTGTTGCAGGAGTGTCACATAAATATTTGAGGCTGCAGGTGTAAATGAACGAATGTGCTGCCTCCACTGAGAGCAGCAGCCGGTGAGTCAGCTCCCTGCGGGGGATTTATCTCTGCGTTAGTTCAGACCTGAGGATGATGACCCAGTCTATTAGAGCGAGTAAATGACAATATTCTCCAGTGATTAGTGTCAGCGCGCACAAACACAGGCAGATTTATACTCTGATCGACAAAGCTGAGAGGAAATATCCGTGGAAATGTCGCTGCTGCTATTGATCATCCCGAGAGCTTCAAAACAGATCAGAAATAAATCACCTGCAGATCATCATCATCAAACTATTTTCTAACTTTATCCTGCATGTTTTGTAGGAATATGGATCATTTATTGTCACTTATTGTCTCAAAGCTCAAAAGAACCATTTACATCAAGTATTTTACTTAATCTTTGATCTGATTTTGTGTTTTTAGACACTTTTTATTTCACTTTTTTGAGATCAATTATGAGCTTTTATGTTTGCAAACCCACTCAGGGAATAGGAACTGAATTTTAAACTGTGTATTTATTTGGCTAAATTCCTATACAGCTGCTTTTTGTTCTGACAACATTGATCCCCGGTGAATTAAAGACAAAAAAAGATTAATTTTGGTAATATTATTGATACATGATAGTGAAATATTCCAACTGTAAGCAGCTTTATTGGATGTGATTTAGATGTGAGTGTCCAGGTACATTTCTGACCAGTTTAAATCTCCATTAGACTTATTTAAAAAAAACCAATGCAAACTAGTTTAAAATCTATAATTTATATTAAATACATCCCTCCCTAAATAATAATTTTATTCTAAACATATTAAGATCATAGTGTCCATAATTTCCTCCTGGGATCCAGAAGCTGCTCTGCACAATTTACAAATGTCCTGTGTGTGTGTGTGTGTGTGTGTGTGTGTGTGTGCCCCTCTGGGATTATCCACTCTCAGCTCTGTAGGTGTCGCTCTGACTCTGTGCTCTGCCACCTGTTGCTTTTCTTCACCAACTCCTCGCTGCTGCTTTACCGCCGAGCTCCAAATCCTCAACTTAAAACCATTTTCTATTTTAAAAACCAGACCGTGTTTGCAGAATACTGCACAACCCAACATCCTGCAGCATGATTTAATGTGGGAGTGAAAGGAGGAGTGTGTGAGTTGTGGTGTCACTGCAGGTTTTGTCTCTTTTCTTTAACTCCTACTGTCGGACTGAACTCGGAGTCTGGAGGAAAAAAACAACACGTCAGTCACTGTACGTCCGACTGAAACCCAGACACACTGTCAGTGTCCTCCATCAGTGGCTTTTTCGCCCCGTCTCCTGTAATGGCAGCAGCTACATCACCGTCTCGCAGTGATGATGTCAGAGGGGAAGCCGTCTGTTGAACCCGGCACAAAGTGGCACAGACGGCCGATCACCGTCTCCGGGTCATAAACAGGAGAGGAAGCAGTGTGTCTGGTCATGATGGGCACACAGTGGCACTGTCTGCAGCTGAACACTGGACACACACACACACACACACACACACACACACACACACAGTCAGCAGATTTATATCAGCCTCGCCAAAGCCTAGTGAAATACAGACAGATGACAAATTATAAGAAAGCTGAATAAATGAGTAGTGAAGCTAAATGACAGCAGGTGCTTCCATGCAGGTGCTCTGCTCGGGACAATCAAGCAGTGAACATCTCATCACACTTTCTGGTTGTTATAAAAATTGCCCAGTTGTTTCTGATTTTCTGATTTCTGATTTTCTATTAAGATGGCGAGAGGAAAACTATGGAGGGTGGAATGTGCCAAATTGAAAGAAATAATTTTATCATTAATTAAATAAATATTTCATTAATTATTTAAAATGGGAAATAAATAAATACATAATTCATTAATTAAATGTACATTTAGTTGTTTAAGATATGAAATAAATACATATATAAATATTTAATTAAGTATATAATTATTTAATTAATTAAATGTTTCATTAAATACATTATTAGTTACCATACTTTCCGGACTATTGAGTGCACCTGTCTATAAGCCGCTATTGAATTTATTTGAACAGTTTCATGTGGTCCACTCTGATCGGGTCTGATGTGACGACGCTAAATGTATCGGCGGCACGGAGCTTGCTAGCTTGTAAAAAGCCAACAGGCAACGATACCAATGATAAAAAAAACAACGATACATGAGCCACACCGGTGTTTAAGTTCAAAGCATCGGAAAAAAGTAGCGGCTTATAGTCCGGAAAATACGGTAAATATTACACTTAAAAACATGAAGATTTAGGGGTGTGGTTAGCTTGATTGACAGGTCTTGTCTTCAATGAAACCAACACTTAACTTGAGTGGCATGAGGCTGTGACCTCATGAGGTTCAAGGTTCAGACGTAACTGTCCAAATGCACCTTATTAGTAAGTAAATGCAGGGTTGTGTCCTGAAACTGATTCAGTTTAGTACAAAACGAGCCTCCACATATGAAAAGCTTTTTATGTTCACAGCTCAGCAGCTTTTCATTTGAGACAAATTGTTTTCTTGGCTTTTGCATTTTTGTCTTGAAGTACGATGTTTCCTGGCTGAATTCACTTTTCTCTGTGAACTGTTTGAACATAAGTGTCACAGTTCTTTCTATGCTCCTTTTATGTTTTGTCATTCATTTTGATTTGATTTTGTCTTTTCTCTTTTCTCCTGCTGTCTTTGCGCCCACACTCCTGTCACTGCTTTCCAGCCACTCACACTTCTCAAAGCAATCCTGCTTTTCTCATCCACTTCCACTGCCACCCTCTGCTCACCTGTTTTCACTCACTGTCACAGACTGCTTAGACTGCTTTGATTATCACCATGTTGGTCTTTTTGGAGCCAGATGTGATAATATTTGGAAAGGATGTGATCATATTTGCAAATGAAGGGAGGAGTGAGGAGCCAGGTCTGACCCTTGAAAATGAAGACACTGTTCAATATGTATGAGGCTTCAGTTCACTCGTGAATGAGCCTCTCAACCATCTGTAAATAATTGTAGAGCACACCTGTCAATCAAACTTCCTGATGAAATGATTTTCAGATGGACCAACACGTCACTCAATAAGAACTGACTTTAGTTAATAGCATCAGGATGACCTGTGGGAGATGGCTATTGACTGAATAATTCATGATTGATGATGGCAATGATAATGATGATGGTAATGATTTTTTAAATGAAGTAACCAGAGTTGTTAGGAAGCTGCATCTCAAGGCCATCGGAGGTGTTAGACTTTTGTGCACTTCTACATTGGCTTCACTTTTACCAATCAATTGCTCCATTTATCTTTTATACAGTCTCTTCTTCTCAAAGCCAGTTTGTCCAACCAGTTTGTCCCTTTGTGTCCCTGTGTTCCTCCCGCCTTCATTTCCCACTTCTCTTACCTTCTTTGTATATTTCAGCTTTTAGTTATTAACACGTCGCCTTTTTCCTGACAAGTCTGTCGTGTTGTGTCGGGGTCCTTTTTCCTGCGCTCCCTCAAAAACAAACTGACAACTTCTTCACTAATCTAGTAAATGCTTGAAACATCAGCCTGAGTGCATGTTGAAACACATTATTTGAGTCAGTGCATAATAAAGCTGCAAGTGTTTGCTATAGAGGTGTTTCAAGGTTTTGCTTATTTCCATCACTGTGTATGAGCTACATGTTTTTCTTGCTGTTTCCAGCTGAATGGGATTAACATAAAAAAAACTCTTCTCTTCTGTCTTCTAATCTCTCCATCCATGAGAACCACACAAATGTCTGTGATTTGCTTAGTTGCAGTGTGCTTCAATAGAAGGTTCATAGTTATTGAAGTGGTAGAAGAGTACACTTGTGCTGGGATTGATGATGCGGACATAATAGAAAGGTTGAACCAGTCATCTCTAAATCATACAGACTCATATGACTCCTGACTCTTCAAGTGGTTATTACTTTACCTGCCACTTACTGAAACAGAGAAAAAAGCTTCTATTTCACTCAGATAAGACACATTATATATATTTATACAGACAGGACCCACCTGAATGTCCACACCTGGATTCAAACCCCACCACTCCAGGTGACAGACAGATATGTATAGTAGGTACGGTATCTGTCTGTCAACTGGAGTGGTGGGGTTTGAGTGGGTCCTTGGGCAAGACTCTTTACGCTATACTCCCATACCTCATAATAAGTGAAACCATGGATATAAATATGCTTAAAGGACTCATCATCATTCAGTTAAATAAATCTGCATTTTTACTATCTACATCTTTGTTTGGTCATATGTTTACTGGTCTGAATTCACACACAGGCATGTGAGGATTTTTAAAATCTTCATAAACCAGCACATTAGGGGCAATATTTATAATGCCAAATGTATCATATGTGATACATGAGTTTTTGAGACCTCTACATCATCAGTGTGATATTTTTGAGAGTTGATGAAAAAAATTTAAACTAAAAACAATTGTATTCAATAAAAAATATCTCTCTCCCTCTCTCTCAGTCTATATCTATCTATATATTTATATATGCCATTATTTTTATTCTTACTTTTTGTTAGAAGGTTCAACAAACTGTGGTATTTTTTAAAAAAATTGAATTTTCTGGCAATTATTTAATGGTTCAGGCATTACAGGGTTACGAAAAATGGCAACAAAGACATAACATCAAAAGTATGACTGTTTTTAGATCTGTTGCATAGCAACAGGCAACCAACTTACTTAGAGGTGGCAATTTCTGTGCTATCAGTGCCAGCGGTAAATTGTAATATTTCTGACAATCAGGCTCAATACAAACTCCTAATGAGCCACATTCACTGCCTGGATATTGAATGTGACTCCTGTCATCTTTGACTGTAGCATCACAACTGCAGCAACAAGTGTACACAATAACTACTGTAATCTAAATTTAACCCACAATCTTTTTTGCTAATGGAGACATTCATTGATCTGTGCTCCCTGCCAGGATCATTACCTAATCAAATGAACTATCCAGTGCGGTGTATCAGTAAAAAAATAGGTAGATGATGTTTATTCCCTGTCAGGGACCAAGTGGGGTAATGAGGAAAATGGGTTTTTATTGATCAAAAATAGCAAAAGCAACATAAAGCATTAACTTAACACCGATGTCTTTATAGAAGAGGTCACCACAAGAAAACTATGCTCAAAATGCAACAAGAAAACAAGATGTGACCTGAACAAACTGACCAAACATAATGGCACAGACAGGAGCATTTATAGTGGCATGGCCAAAACCAAATGACACACGAGGAGAAATCAAAATGGACAAGCTAACCAATCCCAAATTCCCCATAACATCAAGTGTAATCAGTTTTTCAGATCTTTATATTTTTTGAAGAGTATAGAAAAACATTACAACGATTAGTGCACGATTAAAAAAAGTAAATCTTGTTATTTTGGATTTTGATATAAATTAGGAGAATATTTTTGGATGTTGGTATAAAGTGACAAGATCTGAGGACTTGATTGTGATTTAAAGTGCACCTGTATGATGAACTTTGCCTCTACAGCTTGTGAACTGACTGTATCCTCCAGGATGCAGAAACCATTTGAAGGTTAAGAGAAAGAAATAACTTCAGAAATAACAGGTATTCTGCTTAATTCTCCACCAGTTTCCTGCACCAGCTTACTGAAATTACATGAAAAACTCATTCAGTTGTACGATTTACCCACCTCCACAACATTTCAATAGGACTCAGCTCTCTGCTTTGACTTTTCATTTCTTCTTTCTTTGCTATTCCCTTGGTGGATTTATTCATTTGCTTAGAATCAGTATTACGTTGAAAAGTTCTCTTCAAATTCAACTTTAACCTCTGGATACTCGTTGAAGTAATGCACAGCTCATCGTTGAATCAGTAACTGCACACTGCCCAGTTCCTGATGCAAAAACAAAACAAAATCAGCACATTTCCACCACCATGCTTCACAGTGACTCTGAGGTTCTTGTCTTAAGCTTGTTTTTTTAACAGAGCTGCTCTTTGCCTGTAGGTTCACTGCCAAAATGCCTGAATAACTACCAGCAGGTCAGGGTGCAACTGCGTAATGTTGCTTCCCAGACACACACACACTCACAACACACACACACACACACACACACACACTGGGAGAGCGTCTCATTAGTGTGCCGAGCTGAGCTAACACGACAGACTGTAGCTAAGAATGGTCACCTGTTGGTTTGTGGACTTGAAGCCAGGAGTTTGGTATTTGAACGTGGCCATGTTGGTTGTTTGGAGCCTGAAGTGACCATATTTGGATATGAAGGGAGGAGTGAGGAGGCGGGTCCGACCCTTGAGCCCGAGGATACTACCCAATCAGTCTGAGACGTGAGTTCAGGGCTGGTAACTGGAGATCAAACCTGTGGATCAAACTAACCACTTAACTAAATCTTCCTCTTTTTAAAGCTTCATTTCTACTTAAAGATGAAATGATTTTCAGATGGACCAGATCACTGACAAGATGATTTAACTTTAACTAATGACACCAGAATGACTTGTGGAAAAAAATGTACTGACTAAGTATTTAATGATTAAGAATGACAGTTTTTGAATGAAAGTCAATTGGAGCCAGACATTTCTGGAGCAAGCCTCTAGTGCCCATTGGTCAAACTGCACATTGTTCCACATTAGCTTCATTTTTCAGCTCTGTTACCTCTCAGTCTTCTCAGTGATGGGTCTGACAGACAGTGTTGCAATCTTCACCTCTCCTCTGTGCTCTCCAGGACTCGGCGGAGCATGTGGTTACCTGGTGGGAGCGATGGACTGGGGTCATTCTGTGATGGGCCGGCTGCTGGGCTCCGAATACCAAGTCATCTACTTCTTCTCAGCACTGACCTGGGGCATCTTCCTCACCGTGCACCTCTTCAGTATTCCAGAGCAGCCTCTGGACAAGGACCTGCATGCACCTGACCCCTCATCTTCAAGCTCCCTCCGCCTACTCGGCTCCCACAGCAATGGTTACGGAGCACTGGCGAAGGAGCCCAGCTCTCCCGCTGTCCCCGCATCCATCGCAGACCTCAGGCCCAGGTCTTTCTCGGCACTGGGGGAGGCAAACTCGGTGACCTCCAGTGCCAAGCAACCAAACAAGGAGGTATTTGATGTGCAGAATATCCAGACTCAGGATGCAATTATTTCACTTTGTACACTCCAGAATTTATTTTTACAACACTCAACAACCTCATGGTCGTGCACTTTAACTGTACTCTCCGTTCCACTTTAAATCTTGTCTGAAACAAGTGGGGCTTAACAAAAAAACATGGGCACACAGACAATTTATGGATGAAAACCCATTTCTGTGGTTCTTGAGACACTGCCATCACTAGAGCCAAGCTTGACTAATAAGTGTAGCCTGGCTTTGAAGCTGTTTAGGGAGTATTGAGATTCAAGTGGTTCATTAAGCTGTGCACTGCAGAGAAAACTCTTCAAATAACCTTCTGAATGTGACATAGTTGTGTGGCTATATTTCGTGCAGCATTAAATTTCCATGTGAAACGATTTTCCACATTGAGGTGGTCAGAGAGTATTTATTTATTTTTAGATTGATTGATTCTGCAAACTCTGGACATCAATCAACCTTTCTGCTGACTTGACTTCTGCATCTCTGGACAAATGGACATGAATTCATGTACATGCATGTCTGAGTATTTGGTTTGCCCCTGTTTTGCTTTAATGACAGCAGCACTCATGCACCTCAGAGTCTGATAACCCAAGTTATATCAGCACAATCTCACAGTGGTCTGGGGAGCTTCTTGAGATGACAGGATGTAAAATGTGATGAAATGTAAAAGATGAAAATATTCTCCTCTAATCATACACAGCTGTAGAATCATTATTATTGTGAATGCACCGCTCGTGGGTGTTCGTAGATCTGGTGAGAGCTAAAATCCTCTTAGGAGGTTTGATACACTGTTGTATCATTCTGTCTCCTGTCCATCTCCTCACATACACCATTCATTTACTACCACAAACCTCACACTTGGGTTCATGAGTGAATTGGACTTCATTAACTGTAAAGTGCTGGTTCGTTATATCACTCTCCCCTTTAACCTTGTTTCTGCCCCTAAGGAATGGTTTAGAGCCCACTTCCTGTCCTCTGAGACCACAGCCTTGTTTTGAAAGTATTTTTGCTGATTGGATTTTTTATTTTGAGACCAATTGATCTTCTGGACGTGTGGCTACTTTTGGTCAGCCTGATCGTGTTGTGAATACACCTGATTCAATTTCCAGTGTGTGAGTGTTTCACAGCTCCATGCATTGCCCTGTTCAGAAACCTTTCATCTGGGAATGATCTAACACTGAGAAAGCCCGTCTTTGCCCATAATAACAATCTGACTTTTTGCAGTTTCATTTAGTTCTGATTTCACATTTATTTTTCCTGATTATGTTTACTCATAAACAAGATGTGCTTTTAAAATCCACTATTATATAGGACCATAAGATAACCATAAGATCTTCCTTTTGAAGGCTGCTTGTCTGTCTTTCATCATCGCCTGTCTCTAATCTTTCAGCAGAGCAGTTAATGGGTGTCCTCTGGGATCTTTATGTCGAATCTCTTTATCCATTCTAATTAAAGTCTTTGTAGGGCACACATTTTTTGTTAGTTTTCAAATCTTTTGAACTGGGTAAGAGCGCAACTAGCGATAAAATGCCAGGAGAGTAATGAGTGCAATGAAAGAATGCTTTTTTCTGTCAGTGATGTTGCTGCTGGCCCTGATGTCTGCAATGTCTGTATCCACAGGCCCAAAAGAGGATGACATTCAGGTCGCTGATGAAAGCCATCATCAACATGCCAACCCATTATCGCTGTCTATGTGTCAGTCACCTGCTGGGATGGACGGCTTTCCTCTGCAACATGCTTTTCTTCACAGACTTTATGGGACAGGTATGTGTGTTATATCACTGTCAGATGAAGAACTCAAATCTGTGACAGTCTGGGGGTGTTCACATGTGGTTTTAAGAAACTTCTCAGGAGACTGGATCACAAGGGGACGGTGCTAAATCCAAGTGTAAACGACCACTAAGATGCACTGAGATCCAATTACTCAACCCATAGTGGAAATGGTCTTGACCACATATCGTTTGTGGTGTTATTGCTAATGCGCTGTGATGTGTCCCCGACAAGGACGTGACGTGAAAATGCTGCTGCGTGGTTAGCCTCCTTCATCTTGCCCTGTGTTCATTAGCAACTCGTAAACAACTTTGTGCTATCACCAGACACAGCTGGATTGTACATGTACAGTAGTTCATGAATCATGTTGCCCTCTCCTGAACTGATTAGAAACACTGGCACTTTTTTGGTGAGCTACGTGATAACTGTGCACACCGCCGACGTTACCATGGTGACATCTGAACACAATAGTCAACAAGACAGTTTAAAGACATATGCTAAATACAGGGGTAAACAAAGCTGTGTCCCCACTCACCCTGAGTGAGACAAAACAAACCTTATTATATATTTTTTTATGTAGTGATAGATAATAAGGCAAGAGAGAGAGAGAGAGAGCTGGGGAGTTACGTGCAACAGTTTGCCTGTGAGCAAAACAACAACTTGATTAATAAATCAGTTGCTGCACTAGCTATTTCACAAAACATTTAAATATTAATATTATTATTGCTTCAGTTGTAATTGTTTCATGAGACTATGCTGCATATGATTTATTTTTCTCTTGGGTCATATTTTTATGAAGAAAACACATGCATACAACACATGGGTATGTTCATATAATAAATGAATAACTAGGTGAAGGATCATAATACTTAGTAAATACATTTTTTCCTGCAAGTTTTCCACCTCTTCTCAGTGTGGTCAGGTGATCCATCTAAAAAAAAACATGATTAAGTAGCTATATTAGGTTTCAACAAGAGGAAGATTAGGGGCATGGTGAGTGTGCCTGGGTTCAGAGGTCAGACCCACCTCCTCAATCCTCTCCTCATATCCAAATATGGTCATTTCTGGCCTGGACAACAAAAAAAATCATCAGCAATTTTTGTAATTACTGATTTTGACAAGTTAAAATAGCAATTTTTCTTAAATGTGTGTATGTTCTTATTTTCTATTTGCAGATTGAAGATGTCGCCTGAGGGCCTGTGAGATATTTTATATAAGAAATTAAACAATAATTAAATTAATCTTTAAATGCAGCCATGAATATGACTCAATGTCAAACATGGGACCAGAATAACAACATAAGGGGTGAAGAACAGCTCATTGATATATGTATTAGTATTCACGCTCCATTAATCTCTGTGTGGGGGCAGATGGGAGCCATTTGTTGTTGTCTGTAGTCATCCGTTGACATGTGTAATAATGATGGATGTGTTATAGTGTCACAGTGTGTGTGCTGATCAAAGAACGCACTTCACACCATGAAGTGCTGGTCCCTGCCTCGGCTCATTAAGCTCTTCCATGAACCAACACATTATCTAAAATTGCAGGCACTGTTGTCTTGGATGAAAATGTAGTGTACAGTCAAAGCGCCCTGTTGAGTGAGAGAGAATCGACAGTTTTCATAGGAAAGAAAAGATAAAAGCAACATTTAACAGATTAACTGCAGACTAACATGAACACTTTTAACAGGGGTCTGAAACAGTGGCTTAAGTCTAGTCAAAGCTGTACACATGACAACTTTATATGAAATGTAAATAGTGATGTATAATTTGTTTTTGTACTTTAAAAGCCTCCTATGGACAGGTGTTGAAAATTAGCAGTTTGCTATAACACTTAAAGCAATACATCTGGTTTTGTCCAATGTTATGTGTTATGTCCATATCAAATAAATAAATAAATAAACATCTAAACTTTATCAAATCCACACTAAAATGTAAATTTGGGGCTTGGGTACAGCCAGGTTACTGTAACCCAGTAAGATTGGGTTGTTATTTCTCAACATTTTGTTTTTTCCTCAGATTTTTGTCACATTTAACCAAAATTTAGTCGGTTTTACCCAACATTTTATTTAGTTTTCATGCTCATCATCCATGGTTAAAGTCACCCAGGATGTAGATTGTCCAGTATTCACTTCATCCTGGGTTGAAACAATCAATCAATCAATATAAATTTATTTCAAACCTGCATACATACAACTTACATAAACAAAATCATGCTTTGTAAAGGGGATGGATGATTTTCAGGCTGCAGTCTCTTTTTCCACAGGAGAAGTTATTGCACAAATGCATTTCTGAGTTCATCCGGCATTTTTAAGAGCAGTGCTGCTATAATCCAAAATCACCACTAGTCCCTGTTACATGAGGGGGATCAGGGGAGTTGTGTAAGCAGCTAGAACAGATTTACGGTTTCTCACCAGAGTCTGACCTCCACTGTCGAGATGAACTTTCCCTCAAAGTGTGTTGAACTCAGATGTGTTGACAGGTATGATAACAGTGTACACATGCGCTGTATAAACATGAAATTTAGATATAAAAACCAGAGTGTGAAGCGTGCAGGTGTTGTTAAGTGGCCTCATCATCTGTTGCTTTGAATGCCTCTCAAGGATTTCTCAGCTTCGGGTATTTTACTTTGAAAGGGCAGATTGTGCACGGCTTTTAGAAACTCTCCTAATGGAGTGAGGCTCATTTTTACCCGCTGAAATGGTTATATCTCTTCCAAATTGAGTCGCACGGTGAGAGCTAAACTCCTTTCTTGAGTCTGTGCTGTGTGAAGTAATAGGTTTGCAGTAAGCCCTCCAAACAAGGCTTGGATTAAGATACATTGGCAACTCGTGGGGTTATTTTCTCTCTGTCAGGAAATTGAATACATTTTTGTTACATTTTAAGATTGTATCATTGTCATTTGTACTTTTGAAGATCGGAGCGTCCTGATGTGTTTACCTCAGGTTTTATCAGCATTGGTGTGTTTCCAGTATCAGACTGTGATTAACTGCTTCTGATAGGTCGTACAACCGGCTCATTAGGGAGCACGGCACATGCATCGCTTGCCAGTCTCCAATCTGGTGTTTGTGTGAAGGCTCCTGCTTGTTTGTTTGAATATCCATGTGTTTGCGTCCGTACATGCGTCCGCTCCGGTTTTGTGTATTTGCGGTAATGGCCAGAAAATCACCAGTTAAAGCAGAAAGCAGGCAGCTGGTCTTCGCTTTCACGGATACCCTCAGCCCTCCGCTCCCCGAGCACGAATAATTGGACAGCCACATGTCAGGCTGTGATTTGCAGTATGAGCCTAATGATTTTGCAGCACTAAATAGGATTCAGCGCAGTCGTCCCTCAGACAGATGATGGTTTGAAAATGTAAGGCGAGCGGAGCCTTAAGGGCGACAGAGGAAAACTTGTCTCCAAATTCTCCTGGACTCCTGAGAGGACCGTCGGGCAGATGCCGTCGTTATTATGCATCCAAACTGCGCTCTCGTCTTTTTATTTTATTATAATAAGTCTTAAGAAGTTGATGTCAATTTGCACAAAGAAGTCAAAAGGTGGTGAAAGTTGTTTGTCCTGTGGTGATCAAGAGGTGGACAGAAGTTTACTTCCAGGAAACAGCTGATCATCCTCAGTCAATTTTAAAATGCAACATTGTCAAGTCAAAAAGAGGAAGATTTAAGGGCGGGGTTAGTTTGATTGACAGGTCTGGTGTCCAATAAAACTTCCTCATTCCCTTCTTCATCTCCTTCCTCGTATCCTTCCTTGTCCTCTTCCTCGTCTCCTTCCTGGTCTCTGTCATTGTCCCCTTCCTCATTTCTTTCCACGTCGTCTTCCTCATCTCTTTCCTCATCCCATTCCTCATCCTCCTCATCGTCTCCTTCCTCGTCCTCCTCCTGGTCTCCTTCCTCATTCCCTTGTTAATCTCCTTCCTCCTCCATCTCCTCATCTCCTTCCTTGTCTTCCTCCTGGTCTCCTTCCTCGTTCCCTTGCTAATCTCCTTCCTCCTCCATCTCCTCATCTCCTTCCTCGTCCTCTTCCTCATCCTCCTCATCATCTCCTTCCTCGTCTTCCTCCTGGTCTCCTTCCTTATTCCCTTGTTAATCTCCTTCCTCCTCCATCTCCTCATCTCCTTCCTTGTCTTCCTCCTGGTCTCCTTCCTCGTCCTCCTGGTCTCCTTCCTCGTTCCCTTGCTAATCTCCTTCCTCCTCCATTTCCTCATCTCTTTCCTCGTCCCATTCCCCATCTTCCTCATCGTCTCCTTCCTCGTCCTCCTCCTGATCTCCTTCCTCGTTCCCTTGCTAATCTCCTTCCTCCTCCATCTCCTCATCTCTCCTCTTCCTCGTCCCCTTCCTCGTCCTCTTCCTCGTCTCCTTCCTCATCTTCCTCCTCGTCTCCTTCCTGAAATACTCCGTCAATAATTTGGACTCACACTAGACCTCAACTCAAGTCTCATCCACATTGGACATTATCATTGGGTTGAAGAGTCAGACCCGCCTCCTCACTCCTCCC
>OOFC01007728.1:3174-14038 GCA_900323345.1 Pseudochromis fuscus
GGTTCCGCTGTTTGCGTGGCAGCTGCGAGACTGTGTTCATGTTGGAGAGAAAACACACGGAGCCACCACAGCAAGTTACAGAGGCAGAGAGTGTTACAACACAACTCAGCACACAACACTGTAGTAAACAATGTGTGGAGGTGCTGTCATATACATATATATATATATATGTGTGTGTGTGTGTGTGTGTGTGTGTGAGTGAGATATAAGAAAACTGAACGCACCACATGATCTCCACAGCTGTCACTGCTCTATAAACCTGAACAAGCACAAACTTCTTCATGTTAAAGTCCAACATCAACTTTTTCCTCCTCTTTGTCTCTTCAGGTCCAAACGGATCTTCAGAGATGATCCACCTGGGAGGACAGAAGGATTTCCAGCCTCCTCTTTAGAGCCCAACACCTTCTGTTTTGTTACTTTTGCTGTGTTCACTGATCTGTGTTCATCACCATCACCATGAGCACCCTGCAGCAGTTGGGGACCATGTCTTTTTTAATGAAGAGGAAGAAGTTTAAGTTTCAAGTGTACTTCACGCTGGAGGAGCTGACAGCGGTGCCGTTCGTCAACGGAGTGCTGTTCTGCAAGATCCGGCTGATCGATGGCGGGGACTTTGCCATCTTATCATCCAGGTATTTAGAACCACTTCCTTGTTGTGGGAGCACTGACATGTGCACTGCCTGAAGTGCTGGGACAGACTGATGTGAAGTGTCCTCCCTGTTTCAGGCTGTGCTGTGTTCAGGTGTGTTTGTTGTTGCTGTTCCACTTCAGAGTGAGGCTGGTGACACTTTAACCTTTAGATCGCCGTGTGTTATCTCACCCTCATGTCTCCTGGGAAAAGTCGACGTCCTGCTGCTTCTCCAGCTCCACCCAGCCGTACCCTCAGGCTGGGATTTACCCAGCAGCAACACACCCTCCAGCTGCTCTGTGGGAATATGTAGAGGTTCAGTGGTTTGCTGGAGGGCTCCTGGGTGAAGCTGTTGAGGGAGTCATCTGCTGCTAGGTTTCAAAGTTCTCCTCAGATCTAACATCCACAGGGAAAACATGAGCAGACACCAAACAGAGCAGCTGTTTGCTGTGGGAGGAAGTAAACTGCTCACAGTTATTAGATCAGAGAAGTGCCTCCTAAACTCTCCATGAAACATCTCTGCACCAGCACTGAGACCTGGTCCTTCACTGACACCACAGGTTTAACAGTCACTCCAACAGCTGATGACAGTGTCAGGCAGTCATGTTACTTCACCAGCTGGATGTCCTTCCCACTGTCTCTGCAGGAAGCTTCATTGGAGGATGAAGTCACATGCTGCGTGTCATCAGTTATTTGCTCAGCCTGTTTTCATGTTTGGAATATTTTCATTGGATTTTTCTGTTTTCTTGTGAAAATTGAAATTTGGACACTGAGCAGACCACTGTGTGCTGGAACCATAGACTGTTTATAGAAATGGTCAAAGTACAAAACAGTGCAACACACCCGACAGCTGCTGGAGGCTGGCTCCAAGAGACTCTGGCTCCGTTGACTTCAATTCAAACATGGTCATTTTCAGTCCTGAAATACTCACTCAGTGTTTTTTCACCAGTCATTCTGATGCCAGTGTCCTTAGTTAAATCATCTCCTCAGTGATCTGGTCCATCTGAAAATCATTCATCGCTATTTAGATTTAGGCTTCAAACATAAAAGAATATTTAGGGGTGTGGTTAGCCTGACCTCCCATGAGAGCAGAGCTGAAGTCCAGTCTCATACACATTGGGCAGTGACCTCAGGTTCAAGGGTCAGACCTGGCTTCTCACTCCTTCCTCCATATCCAAATATGGTCACTTCTGGCTCCAAACAACCAACATGGTCATGTCGGGTGATGTCACACCTGCTTCGTCCATTTCTATAAACAGTCAGAGGTTGGAACTGAAAGTCTCAGCAGGACATCGTTGGTCCAGCAGCTGAGACTGAAGCTGCCGTGGAGTGGGAGTGATGTCTGTTGGTGCTACACAGGACCTCTCACACTAACCTGAGACCACATAGACTCACCACACAGCAGACCCACATGGTCAGTCCAGGTTCAGGGTGTCCAGTGGATTACAGTGCTCCACAGCCGGGCTGAGTGGTGGGACCTGTCACCACACAGCAGGGGGGGGGGTTTGTGTGGAGGATGCAGAGCGTCATCCACAACGCTGATACCTGTGTAATGGTCTGTGAGGTCCTCACTGTCCTCACTGTCTGCTGCAGTTTGAGACGGTGAAGTTTCCAAAGCAGGCAGTATTGCTCAGGATGATCTCCATGGTTACTCAGCCTCCTCAGGATGGAGAGACTGTGGATGTTTTTTTTTTATAGTTTGTATGAACTGACCCTTTAATTGTTAGAAATTACAACATCAAAAGGCTGTAGATCTCACACACCAAAGTGAAATTCGTGCTGGGTGTGAGTGAGCTGTGGAGGAGTGCCCTGACTGATCCACATGTTGGAAGAAGTACAAACTAACTTTAAAGTTGCACCATGTTTCCATGTTTGAACCCCCTCACAGTAACACCACAGTCCCAGGATCGTTGCAGGTGAACTCAGGCAGTAATAATAATGATGAATGGGATGCACAGGTGGAAATAAAGGCCTCAGAGACTGTGTCGTTTCAAAACAACCAGCAGCTACTGTCAAGGTTGATGGTTTTTTATGAGTTGACGTCATGAATCAGTCAAATGAAATATCCATATGCAACTATTTATTGGTGTTCTTATTTAAAACAATGGTTGTTAATGTCACTGTGATGTTGCAGTGTCCTCTGGCAGTGATAGACCTGTAGTTCCTCTTAATAACAGTCTTTGTTGACTGTGGATTGTGGCTTTTTGCAGTTGAAAGAGGGAAGATTGAAGTGAAAGGGTTAAGTGAAGCAACAAAGACAAAATGACTGAAGCCCTTTAACCTTTGACCTGGACACAGGGGCAGTCAGGAGTGTCCTGCATGACTCCACAGTTCACACAGATAACCTCCACCAAACCCTTCAGCCCTCTCTGCAGCCTGCAGGTCACTGCTCACTGTCAACACTGAGGTCTGCTAGTTTGCATTTACGTGCATGCAAATGAGTCAGTTACTGTGCAGCAGTGTTCAGGATGTTCAGGATTACGGTTACCTCACTTTACCTAGCTTTACCTAACTTAACTTACCTAATTTTACCCCTACCCTTGGCTGCGTTAGTGATTTTACCTAACTTAACTTAACTAACTTAGCTTACTTTACCGAACTTTACCTAACTCACCTAACTTAACTTAACTAACTGACCCAACTTAACTTACCTAACTTACCTCACTTTTCCTAACTTTCCTAACCTAGCTTACTTTCCCTAACTTAACTTAACTAACTTACCTTTACCTAACTTAACTTACCTAACTTAACTCCCTTTTCCTAACTTACCTCACTTTACCATGGGGCTGTTCCAGGAAGGAGGTTCAACAAACTCCCTGAGCTATCAGAGTTTTTCTTTCTCCATAAAATCTGTATAAAATTCATCATCAGTGGCGCTCTGATACGATGAGTCACCGTGGCAACTGGGAAAACAAATACAAGTTAGAGGCGTGAATGCTGCTTTATGGTCAGTTGGAGACATTTCATGAAAGGACAGAGAATCACTGACCATGTCAGTGGTAGCTTTGACTGGGGTCATCTGGTCATTTAACTACACTTAGGTTTATTATCACAGGTGAAAAGTAACTGAATTTAATGTCATTATTTTATTAAGTGTAATTGCAAACAGCAAATGTTTGTTCAGGTTTTACAGGATTATAACTGGACATCACTTTAGTTTAATCTTATTTGACATGAGCAACAGAATGTGCTTTCATTGCAGAAATTATATAACTAATATCATATACAGTAGATACATATTTGAGTTTTATGTCAATACATGTATATCACCAACATTATAAGGAAACCTCCTGTGGGTAAAAACAAACCTCAGAGCACAGAGAATTAAAATGTCTGTAGTGTGTAATATGAAAGATGTAAGGTTGGAAAATGTTGTTCAGATATTTGATAAAGTGACAAAAACAGGAAAGTAACAGAATGTAAAGAAAACTTAGTCGATAAAAACACTTGTGATCAGGTCTCATCATCTCCTGGTGTAAAACTATGAGAATTAATCTGACTTTACATTGATCAGAGTGATGAGGAAATGAAACCCTGTGTCTGACAGCTGCTTCAGTCTCCACCGGAGGGAGGAGCTACATCTGTTGCCACGGTAACCAGGAGGGAGGTGATACAAAGAAAAACAAAAACTCAGTTTCCCTCATCTCAGGATTAACTAACTCAGAGTTTCCCTCACCTTAGGATTAACTAACTCAGAGTACCCTCACCTCAGGATTAACTAACTCAGAGTTTTTCTCACCTCAGGATTAACTAACTCAGAGTTTCCCTCATCTCTGGATTAACTAACTCAGAGTTTCCCTCACCTCAGGATTAACTAAATCAGAGTTTCCCCTCATCTCAGGATTAACTAAATCAGAGTTTCCCTTACCTCAGGATTAACTAACTCAGAGTTTTTCTCACCTCAGGATTAACTAACTCAGAGTTTCCCTCATCTCTGGATTAACTAACTCAGAGTTTCCCTCATCTCAGGATTAACTAACTCAGAGTTTCTTCACCTCAGGATTAACTAACTCAGAGTTTCCCCTCATCTCAGGATTAACTAACTCAGAGTTTCCCCTCATCTCAGGATTAACTAACTCAGAGTTTCCTCACCTCAGGATTAACTAACTCAGAGTTTCCCTCATCTCAGGATTAACTAACTCAGAGTTTCCTCACCTCAGGATTAACTAACTCAGAGTTTCTTCACCTCAGGATTAACTAACTCAGAGTTTCCTCACCTCAGGATTAACTAACTCAGAGTTTCCTCACCTCAGGATTAACTAACTCAGAGTTTCCCTCACCTCAGGATTAACTAACTCAGAGTTTCCTCACCTCAGGATTAACTAACTCAGAGTTTCCCCTCATCTCAGGATTAACTAACTCAGAGTTTCCCTCACCTCAGGATTAACTAACTCAGAGTTTCCTCACCTCAGGATTAACTAACTCAGAGTTTCCCTCACCTCAGGATTAACTAACTCAGAGTTTCCCTCATCTCAGGATTAACTAACTCAGAGTTTCCCTCACCTCTGGATTAACTAACTCAGAGTTTCCCCCATCTCTGGATTAACTAACTCAGAGTTTCTTCACCTCAGGATTAACTAACTCAGAGTTTCCCTCACCTCTGGATTAACTAACTCAGAGTTTCTTCACCTCAGGATTAACTAACTCAGAGTTTCCCTCACCTCTGGATTAACTAACTCAGAGTTTCCCTCACCTCAGGATTAACTAACTCAGAGTTTCCCTCCCATCTTTTATTCGAGGAGCTGATAAAGTCCTGATACTGTCCATCAGCAGCAGAGAAAAACTCCTCTCCATACATAATGCAGTGAACAGAGGTGTGGCTCAGGACATCAGTGCACTGTTGCACAATGGACAAACAAGTGTGGACAAGGATTTAACAAAGACCTGCAGCTCCACAGCAGTTTATCAGCTGGACCCTTCACTGCACAGATTTCAGTGTTGAGTTTCTAACACCCAGACACCTCTTATTTAGAGACTCAGGGTTGGTGCAGCATGCAGGAGACAGGTTCAGGTTCACTGGTTTCATCCACATTTAAAAAGCTGCCAGTATAAAATTGAAGTGGACTTTTTAAAGTCTTTGATTTGCCATGCCCTCAGCCACAGCTTCATGCTGGAGGAGGGTTGGTTTGAACATCCTTCATGGAAACACCGAGCTGAGACCAGGAAGTGACAGATCCTGTTAAAATGTTCAGGAAAATTTGCAAGTTTTATCTTTTTCTAACAGGTTAACTTCATCCTCATGGCTGTTGCTGAAAGTTGTTAGCTTAGCTTAGCATAAACACTGAAAGCAAAGGGAAACCGTTAGCCTCACACTGAACAAAGTTGAACGTCAACTTTCAGTGTTGCTGCTGATGTCTTCTGCTGATCTGTTGTGTTGAATCCAGACAAAAAGATAAATGCAGGAGAGGTTGAGGTTTGATGGACAGTGATGCACTGGGTGGATTTCTTGGACCAAATCTCCTCATCTGGTTTCCAGGCAAATATCTGAGTCCTTTGGACAGCCTTCTGGACTGTGTGTGCTCTTCATTCAGCTTCCTGGGCCTGGCCTAGTTTCTGGAAATGTCTTTTTTTCTTCTACTAATTAAAATGTTACCTTTGTCCTTGTGTGAACCTTTATGTCAGGAGTAGGTCAGGCAGGTCTGACCAGGATTAAGAGCTACAGTAAGATGGTGACATGGAGAGAGGGTCACACACTTCATATAACAATAGACACTGGTCCTTAATCACACAGTGGTAACAACAGTCTTATCTGTCTTATGTATGAAAAGACTCTATGCTTCACACTCACTTTCAGTCTTTATTAAATGTTTTTAAAAAACTAAACACTTGCACCTTATTACATCCTCTCTGTGATTTTAGCTATTTCATCTGTTTGCACTTTTGCAAACAACTTTAACTGTTATCCAGACTTGTAGCTCACTGTTCCAGCTTGTTATTCATATTATCTATTATCATCATTTATGTATAACTTTCTATTTCAGCTGTTTATTTATTTCTGACTTTCCTGCTGAAACCTTTTCAGATCCACATAAAACCACAGTTAAATATCTGTTGCTTCATGCAAGTTGAAACTAATCTTGGTTTAAGTCTTTGCTTTAGTTTACTAATGATCCAGATGTGGGCAGGGAGCGGCTCCACCTCTGTGATGGGAGGGTCATTGTGTTACTCTGTACTTGACTTATTGCTCACACTTGCAGCAGCATTCATCACTGTCCAGTTTGTCACCTTTAAACTCACACCACCTTCAACACACAGTCACTGAGTGAAGCCTTTGTTCTGTAATAACCTGCACATCACACTCTACACTTCAGAAAATCAACACACCCAAACACACAAGTAACAACTAAAAGACGTGTGTGTGTGTGTGTGTGTGTGTGTGTGTGAGAGAGTGTGTGTTTGCCGCCCCGTGTCATTCCTCAGATTCCTCCTGCAGGAACAATGACAGAGGAACCAGTGGAAGCAAAGTGGGAGTTTTGAACCCAAACACATTTGTAGCAGCGCTGCAGTGTTCAGGGGAAACACTGAGTGATAACACACACTGTGCAGTGAGTGAGCAAACACCTGCTGAGGTAAATGAGAAACGAACTGTTTCCTGGATGTGGTGTGACACAGTCCAGCTGCAGATAAACACTGTGTAGATTAGAGTCAGTGAGACTCTGAGGATGTGAATGTGTCTGTGACCTTCCTCATGAACTAAACATACATTTGTATTATTGCTCAAGTCCCATCTGCAGCAGCTGTGTGTGTGATTTCCAGATAATTATCCAAACCCCTCTCCTGAGAGGTGTGCTCACAGCTGAACTGCACTGCCTCATCAATAACTTTATTAAAGTTTATTTTACTGCAGCTCATTCAGCTTGCTCTGGTAAAGTTTTCATTTATTGGACCATTTGTAGCCAGAACCTGGATGTTTCACTCATGTATCTTACACGGGGCTATTTCAACCATTTTTACCAAACACTGCTAAACCTGCTTCATCTTTCCTCAGCTCACTGTTTGTTTTTTATCCATTTCACACTAGATAAATGTCACTGGCACTACTGGGGTTGGTCTGATGGGCTTGGAGCAGGTCATACACACTGGACAGTGACCTCAGGTTCAGGGGTCAGACCCGCCTCCTGACTCCTCCCTCCATATCCAAGTATGGTCACTTCTGGCTCCAAACAACCAACAAACCAGTCCACAAACCAACAGGTGACATCATGTTAGCTTCATCCAGTGTGAACAGTCGATGGATGAGAAGTTTTTCCTTTTTAATCAAGTTGTAGTTTCCATCCAGGAGTTGTTGGTTGGGGTCCTCACAGCTCCACCACAGATTCAGATTCATTTCAGTTTTTGTTGCACTACCTGGAAACACATCAGAGACATTTTAGTAGAAGTGGTTTAGAGGTTTGCTGCTGTGTGCACACTGTGTGCACCATTACTCCAGTTCTCCCCTGTGTGTGTCGTGTGTGTTTGTGTGTTTTCAGTGTGGTCCTGTTCCTGGTGATTATAACTGACCAGTCAGACATGTGGTGACAGTGGTTCTCTGTTGTGAATATTCTGTGCAGGTATCACAGTTACTTCACTCAGGCAGCAGTGAGTGCAGAGGTTTAGGACCTGTCCTGGTCAGACTGTGACCCTGAGCAGCCTGTTGGAGCCTCCCCGCCGTGTCAGCACTGGGAGGAGGCCCTGCCTGTATCTACCTGCCGTACAATGGTGTGTTTGTGAAGGCGGGTCGGCCCGTAAGACAAGAAGCGGCAGAACCTGTCTGGCTGTTTTCTGCCTCCGTCAGGCAGCCGGCCGCCTTCAGGCGTGCTGCTCTAAAAGCTGCAGACTTCAGGTCACTGTGCAGATAAGTGGAGTGGGAAAAATTCCTGTGATAAAGTTGATGTGGGAGAGAGTGGCTGAAAACACTGACTGCAGCACTTCACGGTGACTGAATTCAAACTGATAGAAAGAGAGTTACCTGACGCAGCCTGAGGGTCTCTCACTTTGTTACAGCTGTGACAAATGTTACTCAGATTTATTGTAAACAATGAGAAACAATGAAGTTGACATGACAGAAATCATGTGAAACAGGGTGAACAGCCTGGGTTCAGTGACATGTCGCAGCCTGCAGCAGATCCACCTCAGGATTAAGTCTTTGCTTGGACGGTTTGAAATAAAGTTTTGTTGTCAGAGGTTGTGTAAGGAGTTCAAACCACTTCTGCACTAAAGCTCATTTTGTAGATTAAAACATTAAAATCACCTGTTTGCTGTGAAACTAACACAAACCTTCTGACAGACTTGGAGCAGTTTGGTTTCTTCCAGGTGTAAAATATCTGCACTTCTTTTTTTCTTTGTCCTGCTGGATTCAGGTGGGCGGGGCTTCACAGGTCACATACTTTCGTGCTCCAATCACAGTTGAGTGGCTTTTTGCTTGTCAGATTGTAATCAAATCACACCCACAGCAGATTAACTCAGCTCCAACCACAGAGAGGTTTTTTTATTTAAATGTGGTCTTTGCTCATTAGGAAAACAGATCATGAAGATGTCATTTAAAAAACTAAAAATTCAGGTTGATAACTGAATCTGAACAAACCATATTTATGTATTTATTTACTTATTTGCTCATTGTTTTTGGATAAACTACATAAAATCCACAGTGGTGTAGTCCTGATGTCATGATCCTGCTCAAAAACATGGCAGCAGCAACATCATGCATCATCACAGACTCAGCTAATGTCTCTGCATCAGATGATCTTTGTCAGGAAATAGTGAATAAATCAGTTTCTCTCAGATGCAGTGAGATATACGTACACTACAGTAGATGAGGTTCATTATCAGATGGTGGAAACTGAAGCAGAGCTTGAAGGATGTGAATGTTAATACTGACTCACATTTTCACATTGAACAAACATAAATCCAAATGAGTCCTTTTGTTACCCCAGGATGTGTTACCTGGCAACCACTGTGAAAGAGAGCGGTTTGTGCTGGTGTCGATGTTTGACCTGTACATGTGAAGCAATAACACAACTTCAGATAATGCTGAGTTTGAACTCTGTCATCGACGTGTGTGTGGGAGAGTGTGTTCACATAAAGGTATAATGAGGACTGGTCAGTGAGGGTGTCAACAGCAGGTCTACAGGACGCTCTGTCCTCAGCACCTGGCTCTGTTGTGTCACCACAGTGCTGGACAGCTCTGATGGAGGCTCCTGTGCTGCGAGCGCGGCAGATACCATCAGAGAGCAGCAGTCAGGTCAGGACAAGCCCAGCCTGCTGACAGCCTGTGTGAGCTATGTGAGGAGACGTGAGTAAACCCAGTGACGGCTGCACCATTAGTATCCTGACAACACAGCTCACCTTTGCTCCCTGCTTATGAACTTCCTGTGTCCACAGCAGGTGTGGCGCTGTTAGCAGAGCGGCATGAGCAGCAGAGCGTCACTGCTGTCGGTGTGGTGGGGCGTTCAGGTGCAGGTGAGCTGTAGGTCACCTGTGTTGTGGAAGAAAAGCTCAGCAGTGAAACCTCAGGCAGGACTGAGGATTGTCCACTGTCCATGAGTGGATCAGAGGGAGGTCCTGCTGTCGTCTGAGGGTCCAGCTAACAGCAACAAACTGACGTCCTATTGGTCGACTCCATCAGCTGTTCAGCAGTGTGAAGACATGTGTCATCATCAGAGATTTAATCTGGGAAAGACACCAATCATCTACTTGTTTTCACCTTTTATTGATCCACATCTCTTGTTACGTCTCTACACTGTTGCTGCTTCAACAACAGAAATCACTCTGTTGTTGTTGTTTGTTCTTGTTTCTTCTTCGTCTTCTTCTTCTTCTTCTCCTTCTTCTTCTTCTTCTTCTTCTTCTTCTTCTCCTTCTTCTTAGTCTTCTTCTTCTTCTTCTCCTTCTTCTTCTTCTTCGTCTTCTTCTCCTTCTTCTTCTTCTTCTTCTTCTTCTTCTTCTTCTTCTTCTTCTTCTTCTTCTTCTTCTTCTTCTTCTTCTTCTACTTCTTCTTGATCACAGTCAGCATTAAGGTGTCTTCTTCTTCTTCTTCTTCTTCTTCTTCTTCTACTTCTTCTTGATCACAGTCAGCATTAAGGTGTCTTCTTCTTCTTCTTCTTCTTCTTCTGGATCACAGTCAGCATTAAGGTGTCTTCTTCTTCTTCTTCTTCTTCTACTTCTTCTTGATCACAGTCAGCATTAAGGTGTCTTCTTCTTCTTCTTCTTCTGGATCACAGTCAGCATTAAGGTGTCTTCTTCTTCTTCTTCTTCTTCTTCTTC
>OOFC01007731.1:22416-43216 GCA_900323345.1 Pseudochromis fuscus
CACAACAGAAGCACACACAAACCTCATCTCAGGGCAGCACACACACACACACACACACACACACACATGCGCACACGCACCACATTGTGTTATTCACACTATCTACAATAACATCTAAGAGATCCACTATGGCAAATCCGATATGAATAGACATTCATATATCCAAATTGATGCGCCACTCGCAGTGGGAGGGAGACAATTGATGTAATTGTGAAGAGTGAGGGTGACAAGATGTAAAAACAATGCAAGTCTGTCTATGCCACACACACACACACACACACACACACACAGAGACTCCCATGAATTCTGTGTATAAAAGCAGAAATATATTTGCGCCTGCAGAGGAAAGAATTTGTATCGTAGTGTTTGCATAAATATGAGTTGAGGTGTTTATAGCAGGGCGACTGTGGGGGGAAAAAGGCGCCTTTCAGTATAATATGCTCTTTAATAAAGACACAGGTTGGCAGATTGGGAGTGTCAGTGCATGTGGCATACAGCCTCTTCAGGTGATTTATGAGCGCACTGCTAGGCTATTACATTATGGGCCCCAGTCTCATTCAGTGTGGGTGATAAGAGCAGCCCACCTTTGTTGAAACACTGCAGGTACAAGCGTTTTGTTTTAGTGGAATATCACTGCTTTTTGATAAAGGAATTAAGTATGAGGAGAATCTAATCATGTTGTCTGTGCTGCGGCTGTAGCTCATCTATTAGGTTAGTGTTTGTGCTTTTGTCCTTCAGAGTTTGCAGAGCATGTTCAAGGGAAGATGGCTCCGGATTGTTTGCATCTCTCATTGAATTTCAAATTGTAGACTTGTCTTTATTGTGTAAACAATATTATGCATCAGTTATACTTGCGTGAAGCAACCATCGGAAAGCCAATCTTTTTAACCTCTCGAGGACTGGTTTCATTTATTCTGCAACAGTTCTCACCAGAGCAATTTCCGCTGCACTTAAGAACCACACTGCATTCAGCAGAAGAAGAAGAAGAGGGGGAGAAAAAAAAAGCAGTGAGTCTGCAGTTTCTTTGCCGCTCGGTTGCAGCGTTGGACTCGGGCCCTTGTGTTTGCAGAGGGGGAGAGGTGAGAGCCCGACACTGCGAGGCCAGAGTTCACACCGCGGAGCACCGCCGCCGAAAGGCCAGTTGTCAACCACCGGCAGAGAGGAAAACAACGGGGCATCAGCCGGAGTGGTTTGGAAAAAGGACGAGTCAGGGTCGCTTTCAATTAGCACAGCGTGTTGTCACTGCAGCGAGCCACAGGGGCCGAGAGGAGGAGGCAGGAAGTGGCTCTGGGCTCAAGGAAGGAGAAAGAAAGGAGAGCAGGTAGAAACCAGGACAGACCGGACTGAAGACGCAAAGACGGAGCCAGTCAAGAGTCATCTCAGGATAGTTTGAGTATGCATGAGTAAGATTTTTTTTTTTTTTTTTAAATAAGAGTTGGGTAGACCGTCTTCTTGTGGACTTACTCACTGGTACATCTTTGTTTACGAAGCTATTCTTGGTGCTCCCACCTACTGAACTATCCACCAGAAAAGCACAGGAAGTGACAGTCTTCGTTCCCAGGAACTTTTCCTTTTAACCATCCCTAAAGGCCAAACTGAACCGAGGGGTGGGGGGAGGAGCACCTAAATATTCAGTGTCGTCCTCTTAACTTCAGAACAAACTGAATCTTAGAGTTGGTCTCACTAAATAAATTTAGAGAGACTTGGATGCAGACACTTCTGGGTGCAGATGTTATGACCGACCAACGACAATCGGTGCGCAGATGTCTCACGATTTTATTTAGTTTGGAAACCATCTGATTTAAATGCTCTGTTGCTTATTTTGTGTGTTTCCTTCTGCAGCTTTTACTGTTTGAGCTGCTGCCTGGCTCAGGGGCCAAACATGTGGCCAAGAAATCCTGCAAGTTTGGATATTTTACGGCATATTCACTTGGTAAATAACATCTTCTGTCAAAAAGTATCAAGAGTTAAGTTTTGTTTTCTTCAGAATGTTAGGACGAGGTTCATCCGCACTTTCTTGTGTTTCTGATCAGTCCTAAAGGCATCTAAAGGTCAGTCGGTAACGCTTGACAGTTTCTGAACGCTGGATGAATGCGTTGGCTGTATCGTCCGGGGGATGATGTGCCAACAGATTCCAGTGATGGCGGTCCAACAAAGCTCCAGCTTTAGACACTTGCTGCTCGCATGCAGTGCATGGACTAGCAAGCAGAGACGAACTTTGTCAGATATGAGGGACCGTCTCAGAACTGCCTCCCAGCAGGACGGAGGAGCAGAATAATTAATAGGTCTAATATTCCACTTCATCCTGACAGCCCCCTCAAGAACTCATTTGTGACAAGAAAGCGTAGAAGACCCGTCTCGCTGTGAAAGATAAAGACCAGTCTCCTTATGATACATGACACCAGATAAGAGGGCCAAAAAAAAAAAAAAAAGCATCACTGGTGAGCGAGCTACCATTACTGATGACATCATTATGTGTCGGAGCGGTGGGTTGGATGTGGACGACAGATTGCGGCGCTGCACAATAGGCTTTCCTTGCAATTTGGCTGTCGGGTCAATTGCATGTCTTCCACTGGCCTCTTGGAGAGAAACGCTTCTTTTCCACCCGAAACTCAAAACCGGCAGAGTTACTGCGCCTAAATGCATGCTGGGACTTTTCTCCCCCGTGGTTTGCCAGAACCAGCAGAGCAGGATACGACTCTTCTTCACGGTCTGCTGGCGTACAGGCAAGCTGAGACCAAATAATGCAGCTCCCTATTTGGAAGGCATTATCCCCTCCGAAGTGCGAGGCTATTTATGTTGAGTGTGGGTGTGTGTAATGAGTGTGGCCATTGCAATGTGCCAATTAGTCTCGTACTCTGAAACTCATACACGCATGCCTGCCCCGCCACTTGTTGGGAATTAAGACGTGATTTTGATGGAAATAACCGCAGCAGTGAGGTTGATACTCAGCTTGAATTATGTCCTGTTATTTTATTTTATTTTATTTTTTTCATGCTTGATGCCAGTTTTATTAAAGAATTGTTTTCCAATAATTTTGACTGATTTGCTTCAGACAAACTTTTTTGACCGTGAGACACTCGCACTGTTAATTTAAACCAAGGATGAAAGAAATTAAGTGTAACAACTTCCCACAGTCTGCCACTTAAGTCCTGATCAATTTTGCAATAAATATGTCCTCAAACAAAAATGTATCACATTCATCATGCTGGAGGTTGAACAATGACACTAAACGGCAAGTAATTAATTTTTAATCTAACATCAGTCCAAACCGAGCCCGGACAATAATTACAATCGTAATAAACGGTGTTAAGAGAGACCCAGTGGTTGCACAACACTCGGACTCAGATGTGTTTTCTGCAGCTTTGATGCAAGTTTTATTAGTTTTATCTCTAAAGGACAGCGGGGAGATTAAGTGGAACTCAGTCTCCACACACACCTCTGCACCCTTTAGCAAAATGGTTGTGTTCAACTCCACTATCATTACACACATTACAGGAAAACTGGAGAGTAACAGGCCTTATCATGTCATGTTTCCCTGATAGTGATAGTTAACAAGACACAAATGTGCTGGAATGGGAGGAGGGGAAATTGTTGTGAAATGAAAACAGCAAATAACGCCAGTGTCTTGTACAGTTAGCGTGGTCAGTGCAGCCGAGCTGTTTTCCTCTGGCGCCGGCAGGTGCATTGTAGAGCGAAGGCCTGCGGAGAATTGAGCAATTTATTAGATATTTTTTAAAGTAATAGGATGTTGGTTGGACTTTGATTGAATTCTTGTTTATTGCACGGACTCGGGCTATTCTTTCTCAAATTGTACACTCATCTCTGAGGGGATGTGTGCATTCCTAATCTGAAAAGTCCTTTTTTTTAAACAGCCTCGGTGGATATTTTTCAGCCGGCCAGGCTCCTCTGCCCTCGCACTTGTCAGGGCCCCCAGTCTATTACACTCCCCTCCTTCTCTAAAAGACTGCAATTAATCTAATTAGTAATCAATCAGCCGTTGGGCCTCCCGCCTCCTCTGTGCTAATGGAGGATATGACAAGCCTGGACCTTGCATTATTAATACCTCCATTCCTGGAGCCCAGGGCCCTCCTGACGCCCACGGCCAGGGGCCATTGATCACCACCACGACCCAGTGAGCACTGCAAGGACTACGGGGGAAAAATCCACAGTATTGGGAGTAGGGATGGGGATGTGGTGCGATGATAGTGTTTAGTGGGATTTGGGGTAATTTTGGTAAAGGATGGCTTTTGCCAATTTTGCTCAGGGGAGATTAAATAGATGCAAAAATCCTATAAGTGAGATGTTTGCCTGGTGGTGCGTGGAGTCTGCAGGGAAGCTCATGGTGCGTGTTCAGAGGAGAAGAGGGATTGTACGAGCGGTGTTAATGGGAATGTTGTGCTCCGAAAAGCTCATTTGGTAAATGGGGCTCACCTCAAAACTATTATGGCAGGATAAGGGGGCCTCTCTGCGGGACTATTTCTAGAAAATGAGATTAGAAATTATAGGACGCCACTAACGCTGGGGCACAATGATCGCAGTGTGGCAATGAAACAATCACGGCAACATTATCCTTCATCTCCCATGCGTTATACGAGCACCCGGTCTAATGGCCCAGCAGCAGCTGAAGTTACGGAGCCTGATAACAGCCCCAGCAGCTGATCTCGTTCACTATGATCAATACTGGAACCCACTCTGTTCAGGCTGAGGGGGAAAAACAGCTGAGCGGGACAACAAAACCCTCTTTGCTCACAACTGGCTGTTAATTTTCGACACACAAACACAAGGCCACCCTCACCCCGTGTCCCCTTTAACTGAATCTGCTGAGCCTAATATATCCAACCTGTGTGCCAGAGGCTGTTCATGATGTTGGTGATCCAGTTAAAATGTTGTTTCTGAGGGGAGCACTTTGGTGACAGGGACTAGATGATAATCTAATATCAGATTTCTAATTAAAAAATGATCATATCACAGCCATGTGTGAAGAGGTATTGGGCAATGACCCATTTTTCATTCAGTCACCTACATTTTTTTAGGCACTCAGAGGATTTTGTAGTGAACATGGAGCTCAGTCACTTTAGCAGATTTTAATCATCAGTTAATATTTCCATTTTTTTTCTATTTCTCAAGGGCAAATGCAGGAAAGTACCTTGGAGCTGTGCACTGAATATTTTTAGGGTTTGTGCCGTTGGTTGAGGAAAACAAGCAATTTGAAGGTTTCTCATTTAGCTTTACTGGCATCGTTTTCTCAACCATAAAGTTTAACATTTACTGAAAAATACTCGATAGTGGCGACCCAATGGACCAATCGTTAGGATGTACAATGGAGTAAAATATCCTCCAGCAGCTTGGTCTATGGATCATTTCTTTGCTCTCTGTCTGTCTGCACTGTGCAATCTAGTTTAAGGCAACAAAGAGCAAACAAAACAAAACAAATTATGAAACTGATCATATCTTGGAGCCTTACATATGTACTTGTACATCATGTACTTGTATTTCCCCAGATAAAAATGGTATCAAATATTCAAATAAATTTAACATAAGGTGCCTGACGAAATTTCACAATAAAAGCCCAGTTAAGAATTAAAGTTCTGTTTTTGTCCACTCAAACTCTAATGTTGGGATTTTATTTTGAGGTGGTTACATCCCATTTAAACCTCAAAATGAGCCTTCGTTTGAAATATTACAAATTCTTAAAAAGAGTAAATTGGAAATAAGCTCCAGCCTTAAATAGAGGCCTGAGTGTTGCACTCTGCAGACCTTCAGCAGATAATGGTCCTGGCCACTATTTGAGTATATGTGGTAAATCACCAAGGGTCATTAAATGAGATCATCTGTATAAAACGATATGATTCATATGCTGCAGCCGTCACAGTGACGAGATCACAGCTCAGTTCTTCGAGATACATTTTGATAGATGGCAAAAAATATCAAAGCTGCTGTTGGTTTCCCTTCATTTCTCCTCCATCTGTATGTCTATATCCAGGGAAAAAAAAAAACACGCAGCTTGTGATATTGAGTCATATTGACGGTGATGGTTTTTGACAGCAAAAACAGCTGTGTCCTGTCCACGACGTGACTGATGTGTGGGGAGGCGGCGGAAGTCAGCGGTCAGAGGTTACGTGTAAATGAGCCTCGTGCTCTTTAAATACGTTTCTAGAGGTGACATCATTCTCCACTCCTCCACCACTTCCCGTGATGGTGTCATTTTGGCACAGCGGCCATAACATTTTCACAAAGCAGCCATGCAGTCAGAGTTTAACACCACCTCCCCCCTCTGTCTGTCTCCCTCGGTCTTTCTGTCTGTACACCATGCAGGTTAAGTCACCACACACCAGCACGCCAAAGCTGTCACACCGCTCTGCTTAATTTGCAGAAGGCTGGGGTTGTTAAGCATTTACAGGCCTTCAGTGGCTTTATGAAGCTACACTGGGAGTGAACAGTGGTGTTGAGCTCACAGCAGCTGCAGTCAGCTGCCTCATTCAGGAGGGATTGGGAAAGAAATGCAGCTCATCAGCTGCGCTATGAGAGAGAGCGAGTCAGCGGACATGCTTTATCCATGGCTAAGGATGTGAGGAGTGACTCTGCGGTCACGACCTCCATCTCCCCTCCTACTCATTTAAGCACCACGTGGGTGTAGGTGTATGTTTAATAGGACGTAAGCTCGGTTACAGGAAACCCATAGACCAGTCGTTATTAGTCATCCTCAGTCATTAGTGTGTGTGTGTGTGTGTTGGGGGGGTGCTGAATTTGCAATAATGGATTTACAAGAAGTTCATCTGTCATGAATCCTCTTCAGTGTGATTGTGCTTTTTCCTGCGGGGAGCCTGGGAAAAGAAATGACAGCGCAGTGTGTGCGGCAGCTAACAGCAGAGCAGCGCCGGTTTAAACCCCAGCTGTGCCGCATGAATGAGCCTCTGGAGAACAGAGACGAGCTTCAGGTGAATGAAGAAAGTTTTTCAGAGTTTAGAAAAGTCCAGAAGTGTGTGTGTGTGTGTGTGTGTGTGTCTGTGTGTGTCTGTGTGTGTCTGTGTGTGCAGGGGGGGGTGAACAAGCTCCCAGCAACGATGATGAATGATGGCGGTCCTGCCAGGAGAAAAAAAAAAACCCAAAACTGTGTGGGTGATGCTGGGGTAACAAGGTAGCGGTAAATGAAGTTGTAGGATGAGAAATAAAAGGAGGAGGTTCAGTAGGTTTTCCTTCTGCCACACTTGTTTTTCTTTGCAGCCGACACTCTGAGATGTATCAGCTGTGATTTTACTACAGTATTACTTCCTGGTTGCTAGTTACAAGAAGAAGTTTTGGATGCTGTGCCCACACAGTTTACCATAAGCGTAGGCATGTTAAACCACATGGTGCGAGCGGTCTACAGTAAGACTGTGGACACTCGGTGTGTACACACAAACACTGTGGGCGGAGGTTTAGACATGGGAACAGAATAATCATGAACTCCTCTCTGTGTTTTGTTATCAGTACACACACTTTGCTCCATTGCTCCTTTCCCATCATCGCCTGTAACTCAGCACAGCCCTGCACATCTGGCTCTGTTTATGGCCTCTGCTTGTGTGAGTTGTGATGTTATGACAGCAGAGTGACTGAGGAGACTGCACTGAAAGGACACAGAGACCCTCTCCACGGGGGCTCTGTGGGTCACTGGCTCCCCTTTAAGCAAAAAAAAAAAACCCTCCTCCTTGAGGCTGTGTGTTTTTAGTGCAGCTGTTGCTGTTGTGGTGTCTGTTCTCATGTGTTGTTTTGTTTTTTTTTCTGTTTGCTCTCACAGGAAGTTTACTGAAGACTGAACGTTCTCAGAGGGAGAACCTCAAAGCGGCTTTTTAACCACTGACCCCATCGTCAAAACCCCGCCTCCTGCACACCCCTGCTGAGGTCACAAGTAGGAGGAGATTGGGTGGATTGTTGGACGTAAACGCACAAAAAAACCCTTGTCTGTAAGTTGAGCTCCTGTTCGCTCAGTTCTACACATCTAAAATGGGCCCAGCTGTTTTGAGCGTTGACCACTTCTTTTTGGGGTGTGTTTATTTACTTCTTTGACCTCATTGTGGTTTAGTAAATGCAAAAAGAAAACACTGGACATCTCTATCTGGGATCTCAAAGCTCACCAAGTCGGCTTTTGTGTGACACAGATGATTGTAGCTCCAGAAATATTTCACAGAAGCAAAACAGTGGGAAAAGAAAAAGATTAGCAGAGTCTAAAAAGTTCGTTTTATTTCCTCCCATTTCTTTGTTAAATATTTATAACTGAATAAGGAACAATCTAACGGTTCATCAGTATCACCCCATCGCAGCGGTAACTCCATGGCAACATTAACAAAGAGCCCAACACCTGCTGTTCGATTCAAATTCAAAGCTAATTTCTGTGCTAAATTCTGATTATAGCCAAATATCACAAGTCAGAAATTCTACTCAGAAGACTTTACAATCCGTACTGCAGACAATGTCCTCTGGCAGTGGACTGTCCTTTCAAATGAGACGAGAGATGCTGCACCAGTGTAACCTGGTGCAGTAACACTGCAGAGACCTGTGATGACAATCTTCCTACATGTGTGTCCACACTGTGAACTTGATCAACTGCAGAAATTCCTCAGAGATCAGTGGGTAGTTGATGAATGTAGGAGACGCTGACATATTTGTCTGCTGTAATTTAAAGTGTGGGACTCGGTAATGAGAAGAAAACAGTCTGCCAGTTAACAACATCCCCTTGTTACCACCAGACCTGATTGTACGAGCCAGTGCAGGTCATGATGAGGTTCTGTGTGTTTCCTAACACACTTGAACACAACTCACACTCACTCACACTCACACACACACACAGGTAAACCAATGAACACAGAGATATACTTTGTAACACATTGTTTTACTGGGTGTTGACAGAGGCTTTGTCCCCATGAGCTCTTATTTTTGGTGATCTGACACCATGAATGCTCACGTTGGACGATGGATCTCTTCATCCCCCCATCCCGCCCTCTTTTATTCAAAGCACCACTGCTGTGTGATCCCTCTTTTGGCTGGCTTGTGCGTGCGTTGCAGCACGGGACCATTGTGGAGTATTGTGAGTCAGTCACAGTGAATAGGAGCCCACCACTTTCACATTGCACTCTGCTGACAGCGGGGAAACAATACACGACCGCTCGGAGAGGAGGCTGCGTGCACAGGCAGGAGCGGCGACGCTGGTGTTGAACTGGATCACTGGCATCGCGGTGGCACGAGGGGCCCCTGATGTGGACAGCCATTTTCTGCCTGTCATTATCGATGGCACAAAGACGTATCAAAGGCGATGAAACGGGACAGAATGGCAGGCAGTGCGGGTGCACAAGCGTGAAACATGATCAGACCGCTGAGTTGAATAGAGGTATTATCGTGCCAAAAAATGTGAGAGAGAGAGAGTCGGAGGCAGAAAAGGGAGTGAGTGGCATTGCTTTCATATCTTGTCACCCACTCGCTTGACAATGCAGGCACTGTGTGTCTTTGCTGCTGTAAGTCAAGCATAGTTGGATGCATAGTTTGGATGTATGAACATTTGTTCATTGCCCACATGCTTAACAAGAAGACACACAAAGATCTTTGTGTAGGAAAGCAAACAGCAGAAAGCTTTTGGCCTAATTTACGTGGAAAGTTAATCTCTCAAACCTGCAGGATGTGATTGATAACCACAGAGGAGTTAATATTGTGCGATTGTTGTCATTATTTTCCAATTTCTTTTCGTAACATGTTGTTCTACACCCCATCCCCTCTCGGCAGGACTAGTTTTAACACCTGTCTTTTCAGCTACCAAATTAAGGGAAAAATTTCTCCAAATCAGTGCCACACTGAGAATGCAGCTGTCTTAGTTCCTCTTTTTTTTTTTTGGTTTTATTTTAGGATGAAACTTTGTGTGTTTTTGCCTTTGCACAAAAGCTCAGATGGGGAAGGTTTGGCAGACAAAGGAGACATGTGACAAAGGTCCTGGCCCAGATTTAAACCCAGGGTGCAGCGAGCATGTGGTTTGTACTTGAGTCACCAGGATGCCCCTCGTGTATATTTCTTGTCTTTGCCCTCTGATAAACTCCGGTTGACCTCGCTCACTGCTCGCCCCCGAGGGCTTTGGTCCTTTGTCAGTGCCCTTATTTTCTCCTTCTCTTCCTCTTTCTTCCATGTTCTTCCTGGAGTCGCGCTCCGGTTCAATGTTAAATGAGGGCACGGCCACACTCGAATGTGCTGTGACAAATTGGCACAGAGGAGGCAGATGGCGATGGGGAGGAGACTGGTTGTCATGCCATTTGCTGCAGCGACATGAATTGATCTCCGTGCCGCAGAGCAACCGCACATGCTCCAGTTGTGTAATCCTGACTTTGGTTATCCCATATGCACACACACACACACTCACACACCCAAATGAACTGTGAGCCACATGCCACCCTACACCAGCTTTCCGTCCCCATTAGTATCAATGATGTGCAGCGGAGGCTCTCGCTGACTGTCAGAGACTCTCCGCTCAGAGGTGAAGGGACGCTGGGGGGATTGTGACAGAGACTGAGCTCAGACTAATTGTAGGCTGCTGGGACTCTGGGAGCCGTAACATACAACCTACTACAGACACACAGCGCGCCTGATGTACTGTACATGTCAGCAGGCTGCTCTGTGTACAGAGCTGCTGCCTTAACAATGTTTACCCATGAGGCTTTGGTGCAGCTTGACTAAAAATCCCCATGGGTGGTTTTTTTTTTTTTTTTTTTTACTGCAACATGTCTTCTGGTAAAATCGTAGTTTGTGTGACAGGACTGGCATCGCTCATTAGGATCTGTCCCTGGGATATGAATATGTTCCCCCTACTGAGGTTTTCTTCACAGCTGCTTTTTGGGCTTTTAAAACACACCCGGCGTAGCTGAAATCACACGGGGCCGCATCAGGAAGCAGTAGCTGAGAAATTAAAAAAATGAAGTGAACTTTACTTGCTAATGTTGCCTCTCTTTACCCTTTGGCAGAAAGCATCACGGGTCAGGATGATAAGTGTGCGCCTGGTGTCTTTGCTCAGATACCAACAGGAATACAAAACAAGTTTACTCGCAGCTCAAGAGCAGCACAAAGTTGGCAGGAAACACTGAACATTTTACCTCACTGGTGGACTGTGTTTGGAAATCTTCACTTCAAGATCTGGATTTTAAGTCTGCTTTCAACTCTATGAATATAAGTTCACAGCATACATGAATGTGTCTTTGGTCCACTGTGAAATCTGATCTCCATCTCCTCTCAGATTATAGACATTATCATCCTGCATGTGTGTGTAGATTTTCAACAAAACTCATTAAGATGTGACAAACATCCTGACATCATCAGAGACAGAGGCTCTCTAGGATTTCAGGATAAAGTTTTTCCATAAAGTTGCTAAAAAAACTTAATTTAATGATTGAAGATAGTCCATTTTAAGCAGTAGTTGATTGATTTGCAGAAATGTATCCACATGTAGGTGGTGTTAAAAAGCCAAAATGGAAAAAAGAGACGAACCTCAAGAAACTTATTTCAAATCTTAATACAGACAATGTTTCAATCCAACTCAGATGATCATCGGGTCAAAATATTTGTGGACATTTTGAATTAAAAACTGGATTATAGCTTTGACATAATTTGACTTGTTTCCCCTGAAAAAAGTTTAATAAAGTTGTGAAGATGACTTAGCAGCATCAGAGCAGCTGTAGATATGCAAATTGGAAACCTCTTCATCCTCCTCATCGCCCTTTTACCATCTCTCAGTAAAGTGCAGTTTAATAAAAACCCTGCTATAGATAACTGTGGTGACGTCCCAGTAATAAAACCCTCTTTTCTGGAGCGTAGCAACATCTGACATGTGTGTATTTGCCAGCTTGTTTATCATTTAGTGAATTTTTATCATGTCAGCTGTGACCTTGGATGATCAAATATTTCCAACCACTTTTCATGGTTAAGCTAAATAGTTAATTCTTAGCTGAGCTCGCAATGTTTGGCTAAAACATTTGGTAATATGTCTTCATGTCCTTTGGGTCTCTCAATAAAACACCACAGATGCTGGCACATTAAAAATCAGCATGCGAACATCCGTCTTGTGTAATTAGTGTGGTATTGACTCCTGAGCCACGATCGCTCCTGTTTGTAGCTCGACAACTGACAGTTGTGGAAAAAAAAAAAGAAAAGAAAGAAAAGCAATCTGCTGGTCACATTATGGCCCCAAATGGAGGTAACCATTAGAAGAATACAGGATTTTAAATGAATGAGGGGGTTTGTCTAATGGTTCAGATTTTCTTTTCATTAAAAGGCTGTGTTCGGTCTGGAAGCAGGAGGATGGGATAATTGCTGGCTTTAGCTCTCCTCACCTGGAACGTGACGGGATAACTTTCCCACGGTTGTTTAATATTCAGTGAACCTGCGAGCCCTAAGCAGGGGGATATCGATCAGCAGATGTGATGTATTCCCTGCCTTCCTAACAGGCATCTGTAGAGCAAAGAGCAGCCTTCTCGAATGGCCCGCTGCCTTTCATGCTTTTCCTCAAGCAGTGAAAGGAATGAATTCTTCTACAGATCACGGTTTAAGCAGACGTTCAACTGCGATCTGATGAGCTTTAAAACTACACAGGAAAAAAACTGTATCGACTTTCCTCTGAAACTTACCTCTAAGTCTAATATTTGGGCTTCAAAGCAACTTTTTGCTGACTTTTATGTTTATCAATGGCTAATTATTCTCACATGGGAAAGTGATGCAACTTCCTGGGGCTAGCTTAACTAGGCAGCCTAGCAAGAAAAAAATGTGCAAGCCTCACACAGCATGCGATGCTTTATGAGATGTCCACACGCTATTAGACACTCGGAGACTCTGGACAGGAGCCAGTTTGTTCCCAGAACACACACAAGTGGATTTGCGTGTCCGCAGCCGGCGAGCTGCGAGGAGGGAAAAACAACTCCCTCCGTTTGTGATAACAGCTCTTTCACTGTCAGCACAAACAATCTGCAGGCCTCACTCCCCATAAACCACAACCAAGTGTTCACATTTACCACGTTTCACACTGAACACACGAGGAAAAAGCCTCCAGAACATGGAGAGCAAAAACAAACCTGCAGCGGAGTTTAAATAAATCACCTTCCTCTGTAATGGCACAGTAATGGTGGAGCCTGCTGCACGCCGCTCAGCTTAAACATCTGCGTCAGGAACAAGATTCAGGGGCTGTGGACGTGTGCTCGACTTTAACCTCAGTCCTCACATCTCTAAGTAATCCCATCCTTGCTCCTCGAAATGGAAACATTTAGTAAAATGTGGATAATGACTGTGGGAATACTTGAAGTTGAGGTGAAAGTCAGGAAGCCCTCTCAAGGCTGTTTGTAATTACTATTCAAAACAGCAGCAGGGGTCAACGGTTTACTTTTTTTTCTTTGTCTTGAACAAGTTGAGGTCAGAAAATGGGTGAATCCTTTATTTTATTTTTTTTATTCAGTCTGGATTCAGGCTAATTTATGGTAATGCCCCACACTATTGAATAATGTTTACTTTGTGGGCAGAACCCAAATTATTCAATTACAATAAAGTTCATATATTTGCCCATTAAAGTTGTGTCACTTTCACCCTTCAGATGAGTCCTGTGCACATTAAAATTGATCTGTTTGGACAGTTGGCCGGGATCCAAAATAGCTGCTTGAGATGTTAGAGGATCTCTGTTTTTAGCTTTTGGCTGTTTGCACTTGTCAGCTTGACACTGTCTCGCTACACGTGCTTGCCAAAGTGAAAGTGTTTTATTTTTCTCACTGTTTTTTTTTTTTTTTTTGTGCTCTAAAACTGGTGGACACGGAGCCTCTGTCACAAATGAGTTTAGGATTATAAGATAAAAGCAGTTCCTGTGGGTCATATGTAACCTGAGCCCTGTGAATATGAACGCTGTTGTTTTGTGTGTAGTTTGTGTGCAGCAGGGTTTATCCAGGAGACACTTTGTTGAATGATGGACTTGAACAGACTGTGCTGTGTTGTGGACAGTATCGGGATCTCAGCCAGCTCCAATACATCAGACGGCCACACGGCTATGAAGTGAACTTTTTTTTTTTTGTCTGTCGTTATGTTTTACAAAGCAGCAATAGATGTAGCAATCTCAGACCTGGCTTCAGCCAAAAGACCCAGAGACGAGAGACTGAAGCTCGCCTTAAAAGTCTCATGTTTTTTTTTTTTTTAAATGACAGAATGTGCTCCATCATTGAGAAGACTGATTAAAAGCCCTTTGTGCTGCAGTCTGGGCGGCAGCAGCATATGGCCGGAGGGCTTAGCGTAGAGAGAAGACATCTGCAGCACCAAATCAATGGGACACAAGCAGGGAAATGAAATCACTGAGATTAAAGTGAATCTGCCCCCGTCCTCTTCTGGAGAAACGCCTCATTTCTGACGATCACCAGTTTTATTTTGGGTTTTTTTGATTGTGAAACAGTGATTGTAAACTATCTCACCACTTTCACTACAGACACTACTCAGTAAAAAAATATATCTGAATTTTGTTTATTTCACATTCTTCCAATATTTTTGAAATACAAAAGACTGCTAATAAAATAAAATTACAAAAATATCCAAAAAAAAGCATAAAGTACCTCAAGCTGTGAATAACCATAAAATCGTAATTTTAAAAGTATTTATTTTTGTATTTATTTTATTTTACAAAAATACATTCACAAATGTATCCAGGATTTTTTTGCTTTTGTATTTTTTTATTGTTTATTAAAAACTAACATCATAAGCAATATAAACTTACATATTTGTAGATTTTTCTCACAACAGAAACTTTGAATAAACATGATTTTTATCAGTTTATTGTTTAACACATAAAAACCATTCAATACATATATTACACAAGATTTCATATAAAAATAAAGCAACAAATTTAATGGAAATTATCCAAAAAAAATCCCTCTATTTTTATGATTTGGCTTTTTATTTATTGCTATGGTTTTTTGGGGTGGTTTTTTTTTTCAGCTGCTGGAAAATGTTTGCAGTACAAAACACACTACACACATCCTGGTGTACTGTTGTAGACCTTCCATCTTTCACTGTGCTCAGATATGACTGTAAATATTATATATTGAAAACTACACTAAAAGTTTGCAGCTGCGTTTATTTCTGCTTAAAGTAAATATGGATCTGTTCTGCTATTCCTTAAAAAAAAAAATCCCACATTTACACATTTATTTGGATTCTGGACGACCGCCAGGCCACAGGCCGCACAGTTTAAAAATTCAAGCTATCGAACAAACCTCCACACAGTTTAACAGTGTACGTTGAAGAGTGTGTTTATAGGTCTTGGGTGTGTAGTGTGATACTGTGTCAAAGACTTTTTATAAGCAAACAGTGAAACGATGCATTGCAAATTTTATTCCTCATGCACGCTTCAGGAAAAGTGCTTTTCACTGCTCTCTGGCTTTTACATGAAACCTTCAGCTGTATGTGAGTGAAGCGCCGCACGCCCCTAATGTAACACACAATTCTGGATATAACCTGAGTTGTTCATCAATATTTAATACTAAAATTTTCTTTGACTTCAGCTATGGGGGGATATACAGTACAGAACGTACAGATCTTTGCACAGACATAATAATCTTTACTATCACAGCACAGCTTGAAAAATCTGCATTGATTTTTGTGTCAGATACAAGTATTTCCTCCAAATGCATCTCAGTCATGGAGAGCGTTTCAAACCTGCTGCAGATAAACGTCTCCATTCAGAAACAAATAAACTTATCAAACAAAGGCCCTGTAGAAAATAAATATTTACTTGTCAGCAGGAAAAACTTCACAAATTATGCAGATTTATTCCTTTGGTGCTAACCTGGAAACCCGAGCGTTGTCCCTCTGGATATACAGCAGATTTTTAAATTAACGTTTGCAGATTTTCCAGAAATATTCCAGAGTTTCCCTCCAACAGTCTTTGTACTCCCGTGTTTACCTCTCCATATAGACCAGTCTGAATATTTGTAATTCCTCCTCAGTTTGAATCACTGTGTGGTCTCATCTTGCTAGATTTTACAGCTTTCTGAACAACCTCATCGCTGTTTTTTTATTATTTCAAGACAAGTGATTGTGCCAGTTATTGAAAGAGGATTGTTTTTTTTTTTCCCCATTTATATGTTCATCAGCACGCCCGGCACATATTCTCCAAGAGAAGAACAACGTGGCACCCGCTCCGCCGAGGCTTGTACATAATGAAAAATATGCAGCGATTGAGCATCAAGGTCATTGTGGCAGGGGATTTCTCAAGAGGGGCTGACGAGTCATCTCGCCGAGTGAGCAAATAAGGCCAGGTGGCTGATGAACTCCAGGAATAGTTTGACAAACCCTATCACCAGTGACAAATTAAAGTGTCAGCGTGCGACCTACGTAGCATCACATTTCCTATGTTGTTCTGCGATAAGCCGAGCCAGCAGCACGGGGCTGGCTCCGAGGACAGAGGTACAGTAACCAGAGACCCGGGCAGACGCTTGTCTCCGAGTATTGATTGGACCAGACGTCCAGACGACTGTTACAGCCTCTGACGCAGGCGGGCGAGCTGGACTGGTGGCTACCTCCTCGTCCTCAGCAGAAAGGAGCTGCTTTTAATCATTTGTCATACGTATTGTCACATGGCAGCAGCAGCAGATGGAAAGGACAGGATCACACTTTTAAAGATACCGAGCAACCCTCGTGTCAGCCGGAGCCACGGGCAGCTTAAAAAATGCCTTTTTGCACAGTGCTTATGTTGCACAGCGTGCGTCCTTGTTTTTCCTGTGGAGGCTTTGTGTCACAAACCTCTTGGCTGCCACAGTTCACTGGAAAGCTGCACATAAATAAAAGCTTAGTGCATAAAGAAAAAACTTGGCAAAGCAGCTGAAAGGATTGTTGAGGTGTGGGTATGATTTCAGTTGGCAGGAGGTAAGATTTATGATTACTGTGATATAGGGAAAGTGGTTTGTCACCTAGCGCCAAGGTCTTAAAGCACAAAGCTTAAAGTGTGAGGTAATTATATAAAATAATTTAGCTAACCTGCAGGATGCAGTGAAGTGGGATCTCCTGTGGTGAGTGGCTAAAGGGACCTAAAGAAAGAGCAACTTATCGAACCCGCAGGAGGGCTGAGGGTGAAGGTGTCTGACCTTTACAGCCTGTATCTTGTAATTTGCTGCTTTGCTTTAAAACTCACTTCTCACGCTTCTGTTAAAAAGTTACCTACAACATTTCTTCTCCTTCATCCATTGACAGTGTAGATGTCATAAGTACCACCTCCTTGTTTTTGATTGGTCGGTGAGGCCCTGTTTACACTTGGATTTAAAATTCATCTCAGGTCGTTGGATCACAAATGGACAGCACTAAACACAAGTTTAAATCACCACCACTGAGATCAGACTCAAACCACTTGCGGAGGTGGTCAAGGACACATGTGACCACATATCTTTTGTAGTGTAAATGCTAATCTGTCCTGATGTGTCCCCGATGAGGACTCTGCAGAAAATGTGTCATCAATGCAGGACTGAATGCTGCTGCTTTTCTTGTTTAGTCTCCTTGCATGTACAGAGGTCCATGAATCATTTTGGCTTCTCCTCTCGTTTAGCTAACTTTGCTAACTGTTTACAAAATCTGCTGCTGTTCTGAAAACTTACATGACAACTGTGTCGGATGCTGATGTTGCCATAGTGACATCTGGACACGGTCAGCAGTGTGGTTTGGAGATGACTGTTACATACAGGTGTAGACAAAGATGTGTCTCAGGTGTCCACTTGTGATCCGATGATGGGTTTAAACGTAGCCTGAGAGACCGTGACCTTGATGAGCTCGATAGTTGAACTGTTTCAGCTGGATGCACTGGGAGCACTGGAAACGGGAGCTGTGTGCTGGGAGAGTTTTTGCACCCAGGATGTTGAACTGTGTCAACACTGAACTTCACAGGATGAGTCTAGAAAACAGTGTAAGCACAAAAGCACCTGCCTGCAGCACTGCACTGTGGTTGTTTGGTGAAATGCTTTCAGTGCACAAAAATAATTTCCCACCAAGGACACTCACCAACACAAAGGAGCATTTATTGTAGCACGTTATTAAAATAATTAATCTTTGGCCATCGTATTACATAAAACTAAACCCAAGTAATCTATCTTATATTGGGCCAGATAGTACTTTAAATCATATTTTACCAAAAGCGTGAAAAATGCTGCCTCGATCTTATGTTTCTGATGTCAACATGTTGTGTTTTGTACATAAAACCAGAAGAGATGAAAACTGAGGTCCTCAAAAAACAAAAATCAGCTCTTAATGATTCTCTTAAAGAAAATTGGCACATAGATATATTTACCAAGACAGCAGTAATTGCCGATTACCTATTTACATGAACACATAATTCAGAGGTAATAAATATTGAACGAGCCCGTCAGAAACGCTGCACATATTAGGCGCTGTTGAGACTCCCAATCAGCATAACTAGCTGTTGCGTGAGAGCGGAAGTCGTCCGACTCAGGCTGCCAAGGAGAAGGTGATACATCATATAAAATGCCTCCATGTGAACAAGCGTTGTGGTAGCACCACGCGCCTTCGCTCGCTCTTGTACGCAGACACATTCAGCCCCTTGTCAAGGCAGCCACAAGAGTAATGGCCTCAGGTCTCCTCCTGAACACAGACTAATGAGAATCTCAAATCCGACAAGCAGAGTGCATTTATCACGCACTCACAGTTAATGACACCACCACCCAAGCTCAACAGCATGCTCACGCCAGTATCTAGCCCCTTTATGGATGGCCCTGTTTGTCCCCTCGCTTTCTTATTGTTATAGCTGCTTGGTCAAACTTAGTGGAAGGATGTAGAGAGGAGGAGGAGGAGGAGCAGGAGGAGGAGGGGAAGAGACTCGGTGGTTAGTCTCCTGGCAAAAGAAAAGCTTTTGTTTTTCTTTCAGTTTAATGTCTTCCCGTCCATCTTTTTTCTTCTTCTTCCCCCGCCCTCCCAGTGTGAGTTGGTCCATTCGCGTCTTTTTTCTTTGAGTCTGTTTCACTCATGCCTGTGAAAAAAACAACCTAAAGTTGAGATTAGTTGAACACTTCGGCTGAGGCATGGTGAGCCAGTCGACAGATGAATACTACACTGCGCCGCTTTGATCTACCGCTATGAAGTGTTTTTTTTTTTTTTTTCTTCTTTTATTTGTGGGGTGACATGGAGCTTTGCACAAGGACTCTCGACTCGGGAAACTTTAAAGAACTGTCTGTCAAGGTAACATGGATTTTCAAACGATTAGACATCTGGCAGCGGATATTAAGCAGCATGTTGCTCATATTCAATAATACAGAGGAGCTGACCATTTTATGCTGCGTTTTAATAAACTTTCTCCTCAAACTGAAGCTGCTGCTCACGTCAAGTTAGAAGTAATAACATCCTAAAATACAATGCCTGTATAATCTCCCGTGTCCACTGAATTGATCTTTACGTTGGAGGGAAGGAGGGATGATTTGAGCTCTAATTAGATGGACTTCTGAGCAGACTCCGCCGCCTCTAATGACTGTTGGGGGGGTTTAGGCAGCGATAAGAGCTTATCCTCCTTAAGTGCTGGAAAGGCTGCATTATCTAAACTGAGATCCGGGCCACGCTTTAACACACAACTCAGACACATTAGACTCACGCAGGAACACAGGCAGCCGACACTCTTACTTAGCAGAGTGCTGCTGAGTGAGTGCAAGGTGAAGTGTAAGGTGGCATGGTGGAGAGGACAAAACATTAGGAAGAGTACACTGGAAAACAGGTGTAATAGCCATTTATTATGCGTTTCCAAAAGAAATACAGTCTCTCCTAAAGAGGAAAATATGAAACAGGACTCTCAGTGGACCATTATGTAACATAGGAGCCCGACAGTTCAAACCTACAGTTCAGTTTATAAACAAGACCACAACTACAATGCCTCACTCAGTTTATCAGCCTATTATGGATCCTAAGATTTCCACCAGAGATTTCAGCACACATCCACTGTCCACTTCCTCTTCAAGCACCAGCTCAGGATGGCTGTACCCAAATCCTGGTAGATAACGGCTTCAGGTGAATGCAATCGATGAGTGAAATTGGGGATTTAAACTACCGTATTTTCCGCACTATAAGGTGCACCTAAAAGCCTTTAACTTTCTCAAAAACCGACAGTGCGCCTTATATATGGATCAATATTGGTTAATTATGGCTACCGTAGTCAGGGGGCGTATATTGTGATTGCACTAACGTTTGATTTACCGTAGCGGTATCAGACTGTTTCTTTTACGTGTTTACTGAATCAGGGAAAAGTTCCCTCCACGTTTGTGATGCACTAATCAAATCAAATCAATCTTTATTTGTATAGCACCTTTCACACAATTGAATTCGTGACACAAAGTGCTTTACATAAAAACAAAAGAAAAAGAAAGAACATTTGTCATGTGGTGTGACGAACACACACAAGCACGCACATACACATGCACACACACATACTTCCACCCCCTACTACTCCCCTCCCCCAACCCCCAACATTTCAAAACAGTCTAAGCTTAAAATGAGATGGCTAACTACGTGATAAAAAGTTGCACTACCTGTTGTACCTTGCTGTTGGTAAAAGATAATACTACGTCACTGACGTTACCTCGGAGAAAAAAATCAAACAGCTGTTCATGTAGCTTTGAACTGTGACAAATGGAGTTGGAAATACATTGTTTTCAATGAAGGCGGCGCAAATACCGGTAAGAGCTACCGGTACGTACGGTACCGTATTGTGAATGTACTAGCTTGTTTTGGAGTGAACGGAGTTGTCAGAACGTTGGTTTGTTTTCTATTAATAAAGTTTGACTGA
>OOFC01007742.1:2392-23453 GCA_900323345.1 Pseudochromis fuscus
AATAAAGGTATTTCACACAGATAACAATACACTTTAATATCTGGGATATTGCACATGCTTATGCTCCTCCCTCCTCCTTCCTCCCCCTCCCCCTCCCCCTCCCACCAAGTGCAGTGTTGAGCAGTTTGATGGCTCAGGGGACAAACAATTGCTTAAATTATTCAAATTTTCTTCAAGGCCAAGGAGAAGTCAGGGAAAATATAATAGTTTGAATCACTAATTTACTTTTCTTGGTGGGTTTTTGAATAATAAATAACACAGCATTTGTCACCTCTGAACTTTAAGTGACTTGACTTTCACGCTCTTGGCTAAATTGTTGATGGTGAAAACACTGTGTGCTGTTACTGCTCCTGTTACATAATACAACCTGAGAGTCTGTTTATCACTGCAGGGACACAGTGCTCAGGAGACACTGATGCATAGTGGCCTTTGTTTTTTTATTATCCAAGGATGGACAGGCAAAATTTAAAGCCACGAAGGGTATTATTATTATATGATATAATTCATTATTGTGAAGTAAAAAGCTTAGATATTTTCAGATAGTTTTTTATTGGGATTAAAATATTGACCGAAAGCTACTTACGAAGCAAGACTTCTTCCATGTTCGGCCGCGCTGAACAACCTAATGGGACTGAAAAGGGCAAAGCGCTCAGGCACCCAGGCCCAGACGACTCTCATTTCAGTCCCTGTTACAACACTGGAGCTGAAGTTGTCAAAATCCACAGTTTCAACCGACTGCCTGGAGAACATTAAAAATAGCAATGATATGTGAAAGGAGGATTGAAATGAGTGTACATTTACACATTCAAAACTGCACACAGCGAGTATATTTTCCCAAATAAACTATTCTTCATAAAAAATGTGATGTACTTTAAAGATTATTTATTCTCTATTGTATACATTTTCTTCCAAATATACCTTTCAATACCAGTATTAACCCACCTCTTTTGGTGGATGCTCACGCCTTTTTGCATGAGCGAGTCCTTATTGGCATTGAACAGGAGGTTGAGTTCTCTCCGAGTGGCCATTGGAATCATGAAAGCTCTTTCCAGAAGTTTCTCTGCTGTGCAGTGGCGAGCTACATTTTGCACAAAACTTTTCATATCTGTTCTGAAGTCCTCCACATCTGCCACTCGAGATGACACAGATACTTTGTACAGGCTGAGCAAAGTCAGTGCCACCCTGCAATAAACAATTATGACATTTCATCACGTCTTTTTCAACTAAATGTTTCCAAACTGTGACATGTCAGATCATATGTTCAGATTTAAAGGAAAATGCAGCAGCAGCAGCAGCAACTAACCTGTAGAGGACCTTGTAGCCTTCCAATAGGTAGACATCCAGAACTCTGATGGCATATGTGAACGGGAGGTCGGCGAATATCCACATGATCCAGTCAGAGTAAAACTCGAAAAGGTTCTGGTGAGAGGTGGCAATCAGCTTCCGAATGCCTCTGCAACACTTGTTAGCGAGGTCTCCGAATGTCATGCAGGAGGCACGGTAGGTAAGAAAGCTCTGGTCAATGTAACGCTTGTTGGGGTCATTGTAGCAGATAAGTCGCGACACACTGCAGAAACACTCGGCTTCATCCTGGCTGAAGTGGAGGATGAGGGAGACCAAGGCAGGTAGGATGGGACAGAAGTTCATGTCCGGGAAGTAGTCGCCGAGGCAAAGAAGGATCTTTTTAACAGAATTCAGGCCTGCTTTGCTGAGACAGTATCTGGATAACAACAGAAGATATCACTTGGCCATATTTTGTATATACAGTAACAATATGTATGAACCATGTGCAGCCTCACCACCACTCTCATCAACTAAATGTAGTCTCATAAAAGTACCTGGGTATCTCTCCAGCCTCCATGTATACTGGAACTGGGTGTGTGCTGAGTTTCTGCTCTCCAAATAGCTTCTTAGTCAGTTTGTAATAGACATCTCTGTCTGGAGTGACAGCCCTGAATCAGATAAACATCAATCCTGGTCAGATAATTTGGGAACAATGTACACAGTAGTTATATCAGACACTCCAGATGCAAATATGCTTGTCTTGGTGACACAAATGTATTTAAATAGTTTTGAACGACCTTGACCTGGAATTGATGCTGTGTATGATGTGATAGTAGGCTTTAGCCCTTAGCGTATGCGGCATAGCCCAGAATCCTTCTCGGCCCATTGTTTTCAGCTGCCTGTGCTCACTCTTCAGGATCTGCTGGTATCTGTCTGCAGCTTCTGGATCTATTTTTTCCCAGTCCACAAACTGTCCATACTTCATCCCAGAGCTGGAACAAATTTCCCAGTTGTCCGACTCAGAGATGGTCATCATGGACACTGACTTTAGACTGCCTGAGCAAGACGTGCACACAAACCTTCAATTTTTGATTTTCGTAAAACAGTGTAAATAGACTCAGATAGTTAAAAATTTCTGTACCATTTAGTTCTCTTGAGGAGGAAATCTTGTTTGGTTTAGACTTGGACTTCTTAGAGGTGACTCGAATGGCTGACCCATCCTCCTTTTTGGTCACTTGATACCTTGATAAAGGGTTTGTCCTCTGCTTTGGAGGAGTGGATGTTGCAAAGTTTCCCACGTTGTAATCGGAGTACAGCTCCGATGTCTCATAACTGTAAAATGACCTGAAGAACATTTGATTCATTAACTACGCAATCAGCAATAAAACTGGACATTATTGGTGTTGCTGTTACAGCATTAAAACTTAAATCTAGATGATTAAAATGAGTCATACATTGTGCTAATTATGATTATTAAACCACACAAATCTTCATGTCAAATATAAAAACATACCTGGAGCGAGGTCTTACATAAACTTCCTCCTTCTCTGTTTGCACACCATAGTTCTTGCTGTCCTCTGCGCTGTAATATGAGTGAGATCTTTGCCTGGATCCACCTCTTGCCATCGAGCCCAGGTCTTGATCGGAGGATGTGTGGGAGATGGAATTCATGTTTCCACAACTGGGGAACTCTGGTGTTCTTGAAACATGAATCATCTCGAGCTTTAATTCTGCAAAGATATCAAAGTTGGAGAGCAGCGTGGCTCCTGTTACTACCTGCACATTCTGAGCATCAGGGCTTTATAAGCCTGTGAGGCGTGGTCATGTGAGCTAAACATGGTTTGTTTATGGTGATTCAGGCACTGAAAGGGAAAAGTTTGGTTGATTTTCTTGTTTTAACTTTGGCAACATACAGCATCTGATTCTTAGAAGTATTTGGCAACTGGACAGCCTCCACAGTGCCATCATGGTCAGGACCAAATAAACAAGAAGTCAGGATTTTTTATTCATGCACTAAGATACAGGCACTTTTTGAAAGATCAGCTTTTTTCCCAAAAATTGCACTTTACTGTGGTACCCTTAATATTACATACATCTACTTACTTTCCACAATCAGCTCTTCTTTGCTTTTGCAACTAGCATGTGGCTTAAATTATTTTTACTGGACATGCTCTGAATAGAATTTTCAGAAATAGGAGCGTGATACTCTGGTGGATGTTTCTGTTTCTCTGAAATTTCTCCATGTGTAGCACTAAAATGTCAAAGGAGTGTATTCCAAGAAGTCTTCAAACTGCTATTTTTTAACACAACATGTATATGTTTTTATCTAAACACAACCCTTGTTTGGCTATGAAACATAAAACCTCTACAAGTACTTACCTCATATGTGGGCACCACATGTAACGGAGTTGAAAAACAACCTCCTAGTAATTCCATAAATTTCCATGAAGGCTGGGTCACTACAAATGAATATTTAAACAATTGAAAACTCATAAGGCATGTATACGAAATACTGTTCAAGCTGGAGGCCTGTGTTGAATTTTTTGAAATACCCTGAAAAATGCATATCCTGCCGTGCTACTCGGGGGCTTTTAACAAAAATGACCAATCTCTTGAAAAATGTACCGTTTACATGGTGTAATTTTAGGTTGTTGTTATAGACTGTATAGTTATTGCTCACATTAAGATGCCAGCCAAAAAGTCCCTGTCTCAATAGAAGAAATTTACAGTACAAGCCATATTGTAATAGTAAATAAGTTGAACTTAGGTATCCATTACTGTAAGGTATCCAAAATTGTTATGTTTGGACAGTTATGGCCATTGACAATATTGTTTTCATCTTTGACATATGCACAGGCCTTACGACTTCTGTTAGTATCATTGTGTACAACACAACCACCAACATGAGCTAAAGTCAGAAACACACGGTTCCTACACATTTCAAGTTTCAAAAGTCTATACTTTTTTCCAGACTTCTCAGTAAAAAATTCAAATTTGTGACATTTGAGTAAATAGATGTATATCATGTACATAAATTTGGAATTAATAGTTTCTTTTTATTATTCTTATGACATGAATATTTTTCCATACACTAGTTTCCATTTTTCCCGACCTGAAATGAATAAAATTAAACTTTTCCATAATTTCCATACGTGCACAGGAATCCTGGAAACATTATACATCATAACTGATCTGGCTGTAACCTAACCTGTATGGAAAGCTCACTTCAACAAGCTATTCCTGTTTTTCCACCAAACCCAAAAAAGCGATGTGCGCGAGTAACTTGGTCTTCCTCGAGTGCCGTCGTGACGTCACCCCATAACAAGGAACAGTTTGCTGGTGATTACTACCGGATGGTTCAAACTAAGTGTTTTTTCTCTTCATAACTAACTTTTATCACAATGTCTCAGGATCCCTGGTAAGCAATACTTTTGAAGGCTACAATAAATCGTTTCAGGTGTTTTATTTACCACAACACTTATCGTTTCTGAGCTTGATAAGCTACTCTGTATCAGGCTAGCTAAAGAGCTAGCTAGTTCTTTTCCATAAAGATTAGCCAAACACAACAGCATTACAAAATCACCTCTATGTGTGTTATGATAAATATAGTTATACTTATAATAGATATAGTTTGGCAGTTCTGGGCAAGAAAATTGTTTCTATGCATGACTGAATAAATCTTCAGTTGAGCTTGGTAGAATCTAAAGAGGAAAAGGACAATACTAAAAAATGTCACATGATTAAACCATTGCTTCTGGTTATGTTCTGACGATTTTCCTAATTAAGCTGAAATGTATTGACAAAAACACCCAGCCACCATACTTTTGCGCAGTATGAAGCAATACAATGCTGCAGTTCCAGTTTTTGAGTCTGTCCAGTGTTTTCAGACAGCATCAGAAATGACAATGAGATCCAAACCCTCCACTCTTTCAATATACATGTTAGCACTTAGATAGTCACTTGTTTGGTAAGTTGTTTTTAGATTGTACAGTTCTTATATTTTGTTACGGCTACACAACATTAAGAAAAAGGTAAGATGTCTCTGAACAGTTCAGTCTTGTTTTTTTGCTTTACCACATAAAACGTACTGTCACTGTATAAACATAATTTCCCAAATTCATGTGTGGCTGCTCCAGGTCATGGGTCAGTAATGACGGGTTAATTTACACAACATTTTTATCCCATTAATTTATCTACAGGTTACAGAATTATGATGCCACTTGTCGGCTGGCACAGGAAATAGCAGAAAACATCCATGAACGGAACAGGCAGCAGAGAACAGGGGGGAACCCGGCAAAGGTAAACTGTTCATTTCTGTGTTTTTTTTTGTTTTTTGTTTTTTTTTTGCAAATAAAGTACTGCTCTCTGTTGTCTTGGTGTATTCACTTGTGTGCATGTTTTTTGTGTTTTTCCAGATAAACATGACGCTACGTGCATCGCTTCAGAAGCTGAAACAGAATATTGCCCAGCTCAAAGAGGGTTTGTTGCGGTCTTCCTCATCTCGGCGCATGTATCCTTTTTTGTGACAATGTTACAAAAAGTGGAAGTCATGAGACTGAGATTACTTTCAGGGGTGGAGACTTTATTTTGCTTGCATTTACAGTGGTGTTCCTATAGAGGGCATTAGAGTGTTTTGAAAAGGACTAATGCACTGTGACTGACCAGTTGTGGTCCTGGATGATGTGCCAGAAACATAATTTATCCATTTTCATAGATGGTAGTTAAAGTAGTGTTGATTCTTTGCATGACCTTAACCTGGCCCCATCAGAATGCAGTCAGAAGCTGACAGGAGGCAGAATCTTATTGATGACCTGCTGACCAGAGAGAAGCACCTCAATGCCACTTTCAAAGGAGATATCACAGAGCCTGAACCCTCCAGGTATCAACATCTAAGCAAATCAGTTTATTATAATTGAGATGAAAAGTTAAGACGTCAGTATTTGCAAATCTCATTAAGCATCATCTACGGTTACGAGTGGAATCATACATGGACTACGTTTTGACAAATAGACCATTTTGTCTGAATTGTGAAATTTTAGGATCAATGTAGTTCTTCACATTAGTTCATGCTAGTCATTCACTTGTCCCTTCCTTTGTCCACTCTGAACTTCTGTCTTTCTTGGTCAGTGTCAGAAAAGGCCAAACCTTGCATCACCCCATGATGCTTCAGGGGCATCCTGCTCAGAACATGCCACCTCTCATTTTGTGATCTTCCTCTCTGAGGTCTTGAAAAAAATTATATCCAGGTCTGGCTGCCCAATTAAAAATAATGAATCCTCATTCTCTTGTCTATGTTCTTGACCACAGAGGTCACAGGCTCTGTTCTCTGCTTTGATGATACGTCACCGGTCACTAACTTTCTGTGAAAGTCTTTGTACCTCCGGTATGACCCGTGAGCTGTGACCTCTCCCTGTGTTATCACTCGGAAGGAAGTCCGCCCGTCTGCCGTTTTGACAGGGCGCCTAACTTCATAACTAATTCTTTTTTATTAAGAGATTTCCTCGCTTTGCACTGTTGATCACACATTTGGCACCCCTGAATCAGACAACACACACACATTCATATGAATCTACTAGTGTGTCTTGATGATAGGAGTGAATTTACAGTTTATTAACTCTCTGCTGACCATATATTCTACTATTTGTAGAGCTACTCAAAGAGCTGGATCCAGCAACTCATATCCTCTTCATCATCTGATGTGATATCAATGTGACAGCTTTGAAAAACCTTGGGTAGCAGGTAGTCATTACTGTGTGTACAGTTTGACCTAGTGTGGCCCAGATGATATTTGTTTGGACAGGAGGAGGAAATGGGTGTCATGTTGTTAACTTCTTCTGGCTTCTGATGTCTGTTTTCTAACTCAGTGCTGTTAGCTGGTGCCTCAATGGTTGTTTTTACATCGTAGATTCTCAGCATTTATGGAAAAACCTCATGTACAGTACAGAATGTGTACTTTGTGGTCGTAGATGCTTTTGAGGAGTAACTGCAGAGTGAAACCAAGCCTCTCAGCTTCATCAGATCAGTAGAAGTTAGAGAACCGCTTTTGCTGATGCCTTGATATGAAACCGCCTTTCACTGATATCTTTCACAAGCTTTGGTTTTTGGGATTGATCTACTTAGTGGTGCTTTGCACAGGCTTTCATCTTTTTACAGACCACACACCCAATTGCATAAAAGGCTGAGAAAAAAAAAAAACTCAAATGACATTCGCTAATAAATTAGCTTGGCAAACTGTAATCATGTGGTCATATGGTTTTTAGTTTGCTCAGTGAGACCTAAATTTAATAGTGATATGTGGTGGGTAATTTGGATTTGTGGGTAGGACCCATTCCCACTGTGTGGTCTCTGAGGACAGAATGTGGGGAGGAGGGGCTGGATTGGCCATGCTTGGATAATCCAAGCTGCTTTTTTTGTGAGAACTTTGGGTAGAAGAAAAGGGTTGAATGTTGTTGAGAGGACTTTAATCTATCCCTAAAACAATACATTCTAAGCAGCTCCATTTCAGACTAAGCAAAGGAAGGACATGGCACCAATTTTTGAAGTCTCGGTTCATTCTGTCGGCTCCTGGACCCACCTTTTCTCCACGATTCACTAACCTTTCTTTTGTATTTGCTTGTGTTGGAAATAGTTGCAACGGGTTCAATCTCGCCTGTCCAAGTCACTCAGTCAGGACCTGGATGCTCAGGCCCCAGTGGTGGCAGTGTAGTACTTTGTGGCTGCCAAGAGATGTGCTTGACTGATTTTGGCGCTTCCCACTGACTGGTTAATTGGATCTTCACACAATGGGCACTTGCATGGAGGAAGTGGAGGGCCTGCACATAGTCTCGGAGTAATCAAACACATTAGAGAGATTAGACAAAGAAAGCAAACCAAGACTTGAATAACGCAGGTGGGACATCAAGACCATAGCAAATACTTCTAATTTAATACAGTAGAAGTATTATTTCCTGTCACTGATAAGCCAACATGTGGTTCAGGTCACTTTTGCCTGGCTTTACCAGCAAACAGCTTCGCTCTCAGCAGACACAATTAAATCCAGCCTCACTCAAAGACCTTGAACCCGTCACCGCAAGACAGCCACGACTGGTGGGGGTCTGAAACACAGCTTTAAGCTATTAGGAGAAGAATAGCTTTTAAACCACATAGCGGTGTTTAGCACAGCACATTACAGCGCCGAGAGCTTTCTGGCCTGACACTTCGTCAGAGCAAAACCTCCTGAGCGGTTCACAGTCGTGTGACAGATGAACATGCAACTGTTTACATACTGCACAAGCTAACCTGGTACTTCGCAATCGCTCATAAAAGTTAACAGACAAATGAGTAAATAAATACTTTTTTTGTGATCTGGAGGATTTTTGTGTAATTAAAAAAGCACCACAAGAAGAACATGCCTTGTACAGGTGTTCTCTCCTAGAGTTGGACAGATGTGCATTGTAATCCTACCCCTGATGAATGGGGAGTGTTGTGTAGACTTGTGTGCTCGATGGCAGTGGACAGGCAAGTTTGCAGTATCTTTCAGTTGAGTAATTTGTCTTCAATGCTACTCTTGCTTTTTGGATAGAGGTAACAGTAATCTCATCTCTGACTACTTAAAAAATGATCATGATGGAGCTTTCTTTTTGTTTTGAAGGAGTTGCTGTGAACACTTTGTAACTTAAAAATTGTTTCGATTGCATGTCACAGGTCCACACTGATGGCCGGAGGGGCAGGAGCCAGCGGAGGTGCTGCGATCAACCCTTGGCTGATCAATGAATCGGAGGAGACCAGGGGGCTGAGCTTTGGGGAGATTAAACAGCAGCAACAAAGAATCATTGAAGGTAATTACTCATAATTGTGTAACAGTCAAGGAGCAGAGAATAATCAGATGCTAACCAGTCATTTTGTGATGAACTAAACATGAATATCTGTTTTTTAAGTTGTGTTTCTTCTTCAGTAAAACCTAGAAAACCAGGAATTTTTTTAGACCTATTTTCTAATCCTCACAAACTCCTGGGAAATTGAGAAAAACTAGAAAAATATCTTGAAATTGACTACAAAAATTTCCTGGTGAGAGCAAACTGTGACATCTCTTCATTTTTGTATGACAATACATTCACATTTTTTCCAATGGCGTTACATATTTATAAGAAAAAAAGTTTAGTAGAAAAAGTTGCACATGTTTCTTGAAAATAGTTGGATGTTAATGGATATTAATTTAATCCATTCATCTTCTACACCTGCTCATCCAATATAATGTCATGGGGCAAGGGGCTGGAGCCTATTCCAGCTGACAATGGGTAAAAAAGCCAGACTATTGCAGGGCCATGGACTTGTCTGCAGTTTCCTGTAAGATATCAAAGAAAGGCAAAAGTAAAATGAAGACAAGAAAATTCTACACACAACCTGACTTCTATTAAACTACTACTGGCTAAATGATGTATAAAAGGTGATCATGAGTCACACCTACAGGCCATATTTGAAGCCCCCTCCCTCCACCCTGTTTCCTGGCTCTGACATGACTTAAACACCCAGACATTAGTTCACCTGACTCCATGTGACACTTCATTGCAATGTCTCCATTACAGCTCTGTCTATTGTCAGTTTGGGATCAGAGATTCCAGTTAAGACAGTGAAACTAAACCACATGGAGATTTCTGGTCCCCTGTGGGATTTCTGGTGAAGTCGGGTAATGGTGAGCACCTGAACTTGTGGTTTAAAAAAAAAAAAGGAAAAATCCTGTGGTGGTGAGTGTGTCAAACTTAAAAACCTACAGCGACATAATCTTTTTTTTCCCCTCTTCTTTTGGCCTGGCACAGATCTAACTACACGGGTAAGACTGAGTGGGGTAAAGTACCGAGCTGCACACATGTGGCACTCTGACAGTCCATCATTTTTATTTCCCAAATAGTTGTGTCATTATATCACAAGCAGAGTGTACTATGACTACTCCAGCCTTACAACCACAAAGAGGATGACTTTTTTTGTCCTACCCCACTACTAAACTTGTCATACACTCGTGTTGTGTATCAATCACATTGGTTTTGTTTAGAAAAAAATATGTTTGTGTCATGTTTTTACCACTTTTATATTGTGTTTTGTTTTCTCTTCATAGCCCAGGATGCCGGTCTGGATGCGCTAGCAGCCGTCATCAGCCGACAGAAGGCGATGGGCCAGGAGATCGGCAATGAGCTGGATGAACAAAATGGTAATGTGCACATGTGTCCGTACAATGTTCCTCAATCAAATTCCAAGCACATTACACAGTGTGAAAGCAATCAGACATACTTCTGTTGTGCAGAAGTAGAACTACTTAACACATGTACCTTGCTGGGCAGTGATAGTCCCTCACATCATCCCAGGACTGACACAATACCAAGCAACACACATTTACACACGTCCACTAAAATAACCACTGTTGGTGCTCCTGACCTCACGTTCAGGTCATGACCAGCTCTATGGAGTTATCCTTTCTCAAACCCCCACCAACAGAGGAATGTGTTGTCTCTGGTCATGTAACTTAAAAAACGTAAAGAGTTTTTTGTTGTGGAATCAGATCTGTTCAGGGCTAATGGTGCTTTTGAGTTATTCCTGGCAAAACACGGCTCCTCAGTCCATAAATAGCTTCCATCACAAGTCGAATGTGCTACACAGAATGGAGTGCAATGCTCCAGACTGTTTTTCTGCTTAGATGGGTGGTACTTGAGACTTAGCATTTTAGAGATGATCATTTGTCAACTGTTGAACAATTAGATACTTTAATGCATTGCTCTGGGAAGACTGTAGCAGTTAATAGGCCAGGGCTGGAGAGTGTTGCCTTACCAAGAGGACGTACACGGGTATTCTTGTCGTTTTTTTTTTTTTTTTTAAATAATGAGGACTATTTCTAATGTTTACATTGACAGTGAGCCCAGAACATGCATTAGTCTGTCAGCTTCTTCTTCTACTGACAATGAAACAGGAGAATACATATTTTAGCCCACAGTAATAACCAGGAAGTGGGGAGACTGAGTGATGCTGTGGCTAGGCCTCTTTGTCACAGGAGTGGGTTAATTTTAGGCCTATGTTAGAAAGATTTTTGACTATAAAACAAATTGTCAGCGTCTAACACAGGGTTAAAATGAAATGGTTGAAATATTATTTTTCTGTGTATTGCCTGATTAACTTCAGATTATCCAGCTGCAGATCTACTGTACAGCCATTGCCTGCTTCTGATTTGATGACCAGCCTAATGTCCTGTAGTATCCCGTGTAAACAACTGTACCAGCACAAGTCCAGAGGTTGTGTAACAAAGTGATATTGGAAACACATGACCTTTACTTCTGCTACGATGGAATAAAAGTCAGATGCTAAGATGATGTTTGTTGACAATGATGGACGATAGGACAACTGATGCCATAGTCAGCTTTTCTTTTTGGTGTTTTTCTTTTTTTTTAGCCGGATGTCAGCATTGTCATTCAATATTCTGTTTTTACACAGTGTATTGATATTAGGACAGGATTGGTTTTAACATTAGATGGTAATGAGTTCATGTTTTCTGCCTTCAAAAATGAAAAATACAGTTTTTTCACTGGTGAGGTTTGGTTTTTTTTTTTTAATGAAACGTCAAAATTGTGAATGTGAAAAGTGCGAGTTTAGTGCCATGTTTTGCTGATGTGTGTGAAGCAAAGGGAAATGGATTTAAGTTATAGAGCAGGAGAATGGCAAGGCCTCTTGTTGATCTTGACAGTTAGCGTGTAACCTTGGCGTCCGACTGTCTTTCCGTCTTGTGGGGTTCCTTTTCCCCCCTGATCACTGTACTGTAGCAGTGTTTTCCTATAAATAGATTAAGCTCTTTGTAGTTCGGCTGCTCGAGTCTAGCTCATGACCGAAGTGCAGTGGAGGTTGCAGTCATTTCCTTTTCGGGAAACAATTCCGGCTGAGGTCAGCAAGGAAGATGACCCTTTTTCAGAGGTTTAAGGATGAACCCAAAGCCCTCACTTACTCCCTCTCAGTCTCAACTGGACTAAAATGTAGAAATGAGTAAGCAGACCAGTTATCTCAATTTCACTCTTTGCTTTATGGAACATAAAATTAAATCCATTGCAAATTGCAGATTTTCCATTTTACTCACCAATTAGAGTAGAAGAGGAAGAAAGTCAATCCTCACTGTTAGTGTGTTAAAGTGTTAAAATTAGTCAAATAATGTGAGCTCATCAGTTTTTCCCATGTTTCTTACATGATGTTACCAAAGTTTAGTATACTTTAATTTCCACATTAAATGTTGCTGAAAATAGTCAGAGACATACCGTCTGAAATGGCTTGCATCAGCTGTAGTTTCCCTTCCCACAGAGAGAGAAAAAAAAAAATCAACATTAAGTTTACTTCATTGGTGCTGAAGTTTGTCTCATATTGTGGCCTGGAACAGTGACATCAGTCCATGTCAATGTCCTGTAGTTATGAGTGACAGACCTAATAGCTTAAATGAGCTTGTTTTGCAAAGGGCGACAAAAGTTTGAGGCTGTCCCATGTAGTCAGATTTGAATGGCTTCTTGTGAATTGGATTTGGCTGGTGGTGAAATGCTGCAGCCATGACTTATGTCATTTACTCTGAAAGTCTTTCTTCTTAAATTAGCTGCTGTATACGACGTAAACAGACAAAGAGACACAATCACACAAATTGCATATACTGTATTTTCCAGACTATTGAGCACACCTGTCCATAAGCCGCTATTGAATTTATTTGAACAGTTTCATGTGGTCCACTCTGACCGGATCTGATGTGAGACGCTAAATGTATCGGCGGCACAGAGCTTGGTAGCTTGTAAAAAGCTAACGAGCTTCATGCCGCCGATACATGAGAAACACCAGTGTTTAAGTTCAAAGCATCGGAAAAAAGTAGCGGCTTATAGTCCAGAAAATACGGTACATTAATACAGATGTTAAATCACACACACATAAATGAATTTGCAAAAGTAATAAAATAATTATAATAAGAGGATTTTTTTCATCAAATTCATCAAATTCATACCTGTGTACTGTTTGTCAGTGTCAATTAAACTATTTGAATACAAAAATATAGAAAATTTTCCATAATAAAACAAGATTTTATAAATATATTTCCATTAATTTCACTGCTTCATCTATTAAATATTAACAGAAGTAGGTTTAGAATTTCTGACACTTTGAAATGTTGTGGTTATTCACAAATGTTTTTATTTTACATTACATATAAATATTACGAACTATCTCTTTGAGTATTTCCATGTAGTTTACAGATTCCAGGAAAGAGTCATATTAAACTAACATTTAACAGCTTTAAAAAAAAAAATCTAGTTTAAATAATTATAAATTGTGATAAATTTGTCAATGAAATTTAACGTAGAAAAAAAATCCAAATTTTTCTAAACATATTTACATTGATAAACTTGAATAAACGGTTTCATTTATTAAATTAAAAATGAAATATTTGTGAAATTCTGATTATTTTGTGAATGTATTAAAGGAAATTCACTTTTTCATGTATTTTGAAAAATAGATAAATTTGTAAAATTTATCTAAAATTACACATTTTTTACAGTGCACATGCAGATTTAATGTAAGTTTATTTTTAACACGAGAACTATTACAAAATTAGGAAGAGGCCATTTCTAATGAACCCAGCGTCTGTAAGTCCAGTTTTAACCCAGTTCTGGGTAAAAACAGCCCAACATTTGTTATTGTGTAGAAAATATTTCATAAAATTTCAGATTGTTTTCACACAGTGGCTGCACAGTGACATGGTGTTTATTCACTGAGACAAATACCTGCACATACGGGTAAAAAAAAAAGCATTAACATGTAAGGTTCAAACTGCTGAGTCATGCTATGCTGCACAGTCGACTTCTACTCAACAGTAAAACTCTGGTGTTTGGGGATATTCTCAGTGTCTCCCGTGGGAGTTCAGTTCATAAGGCCTCTGTCACATCAGGATGAGGCGGTCCGCTCCCACCAGAACCACACGACGTGACACCGAACAACAAAACCAGAACCATCTCCATTCAGTGTGAACCTTTCAAACCAGTGTGCAGCTCCCCTGAGACGGCTGCGCTGTTAGGAGCCACCAAAGCATTAAAGTGGGAACACAGCTCTGAAAGTTTCTGAAAGTTTCTCTGTGGTTTCTGAGGACAATGTGCAGACCTGTCGCTGGGTTTGGAGATGCTGTTTGGGAATATTAAGTAAAGAGGGAAGAGGTGACAGCCTGAAATCAGCCACTGTGTTGAATGTTGAATCTGCTTTTCAGTGGTGAGAGCGGCTCTGTGAAAACCTCCTTTGTGCTTTTATTTGAAGAAATATTTTTCTGTGATGGTACGACCTGAAGATACAGACTGTTTATAGATGGACAAAGCATGTATGACGTCACTGGTTGGTTTGTAGACTCTTATTTTGAAGCCAGGAGTTTGATATTTGAACGTGGCCATGTTGGATTGTTAGAGCCAGAACTGACCATATTTGGATATGAAAGGAGGAGTGAGAGGGCGGAGCTGACCCTTGAACCTGAGACTCGACTTCAGCTCTGCTTGGAGATGGCGCTTGTTGATCCAGCTGACCCCGCCCCCTAAATCTTCCTCTGAGCCTAATATCTACTTAATGATGAAATGATTTCCAGATGACAACTAGTCAACTTTTACCATTGACTTCTTTTCAAACTTTATAAGCTACCTATCATTCATTTAATGCGTTAATTGATTTCTTACCTGTAGAAATGTCTATTGTACATTTCTGGATCTTAATTACACTTCGTTAACTTTTACCATTGACTTATATTTAAAATTCTTACCGATAACCACGACTCATTTCTCACAAATAAAAAATGTAATTTCTCCCTCGTAGAAACATTTGTTGTAGATTTCTGTAACTTGATGATAACTAGTCAACTTTTACCATTGACTTCTATTCAGACTCCATCACAGTTACCGATCATTGAATGAAAATGATTCTCAGATGAACCACCTGTCAATCAGACTAACCCCGCCCCTAACTCCTCCCACCAGATCTCTGAGAAGAAGAGTTGACTTTATCTATTGACATCACATTTATTTGATGTATGTATGTAAATATTTATGTAAATGTATTGACCATATTTGGATGTGAGAGGAGGGGTGAGGAGGCGGGTTTGGCCCTTGAACCCAAAGACGCTGTGGATGAGATTGGCGTTCAGGTCTCGTCCCATTGGAGAGCAGAGCTGTCAATCAAACTAACCTCGACCCTAAATCTGACTGACTCTTTTTGAAACCTCAGATCTCCTTAATGATGAAATGATCTGATTTCAAAATGTATTTCAGGATTGAAAATGAGGATTTTTGAATAGAAGTCAATAGGAGGCAGTTTTTTTGGAGCCAGCCTCTAGTGGCTGTTGGTGGTATTACAGTTTTTTGCACTTCCTTCTGCACTGGGTTCACTCTTGGAGGAGGTTATAAAGTTTTTATCAAACCGTCCTGATGTCAAACATGTTGCAGATCCACAGGGAGATTGTGAAAGCTGGAGGAAAAAGGTTCAGTTAATTCCCAAGCTGCACTGAGACACTTAGTCTGGTCTTAAAAGTCATGTTTATATCAAAGTATCCTTCAAATACAATTTACGAACAAGACACTGAGCCCTGAGTGGCTCCCGATGGCGGGGTAGTGACCTGCATGGTGCACTTTGTAAATAAATCATTATTTTTAGTTTATTGAAGTTACCAGAAAATTACATTTTCCCTTCATAAATAAATTCAGTCCGGCAGAAGTTATATGTGACTCATCAAATGCATCTTTTTGTTCCCTTTGTGTTGTCACAAGTTGTCATTCATCAAAACAGCAGTGATTTAATTCTCTGCATAAAGTGGTATCAGTATCTCCCGCAAACTCACCAATACATCCTTCATTTCCTGCTGAGCACAATTTGATCTGTCCTCAATCTATACTCTGCTTTTCTTCATGCCATATTGATTCACTCTCATCAATATTTCAGCCTAAGGGGGGGGCTGTTATTTTTCCAAACCCTTTTTCTTGTTAAATAAGAAACGTTTCTTTTGATGCTGAAACAACAAACTCATGGCCTCTGAATGTTATATGGAGCATTTCCACTACAAAGTACCAGCTTTACTCAACGCTACGCTTTTCTAGTCCTGCTCTCGGCCCTGTACTCGCAGGTACTGCAATGTAATTGGTCATCACTGCACGGCATGCAAACATTTGTACGTACAAGCCGACACAGTCTGCAGGTTTTTAAAAAGTGGGAAAACAGTAAAAAGATCCGGAGTACAAGAAAAGGCTTTAGTGCGACATTAAAATTTTATTTTAAAAAGGTGACGTTAAACACTTTCCTGTTCGACAAACTGATTCACAGTAAACAGAATAGATTTACCTCCTCTGTCTGTCAGATAAAGTCAAAGCTTGACAGAGACGTCAAAGGCAAATTTACTTTTTGAAATTGAAATTACACCTTACGATAACTTATACCAACGGATGCTTAGCGTGTTGCCGGTGTTCCTAACGTACGCCCAAAGGCCCGTGCTAATACACCTTTATCTGGTAGCTGTGACTTAGAAACACGTTCAGGAAGTTCTGTGGTATAGATACGCCTTCATACATCAATAAGTGTTGGAGAGAAGTTTGCTGTAAGTTCCACAGAGGTTCTGATGATATGATTTTCTGTGATACTGAAATCTGCAGAGGTCAAACTGTATGTATGCTCTGTGTGACGGTAGAAGCAGGTCATAGGCTAGTTTGCCAACTTAGGTAAGACTTGACTTCCTGTCCTGTATGTCTGTCTTTGGGAGAAAGGTGACTCTTTGAGTATTACAGTTATGCAGAGTGAAGAGTACAACAGGCCAAAGGTACTATTAACAACTTTGTCAGACCTGTACACTACATCTGGTGCAGCTCTGATCCAGAATAATTGTACATGAAGCACCAACAAGATGATTCTGAGTCTTCGTCTCTCACAACCTTCACCAGAGGAAACTCCCGTTCATTCTGACAGGTTCAAAGCACATTACTCAAAGGTTACGAAGAAATTTTGGGTACACTGACATTATCTCCATGCATTTAGACTCATGAGTAACTTGCAAGTAACGTGTCAACGATCGATTTACCTACAACTCATGGCCCAGTCTGCAGGACGTATGAGCCATACACTGGCAGACCTCGCTGTACTACGACTTACACCAGCTTACTTCACCTGCTGCTAACTTATACAAAACTTACCTGGAGCTCAATCAATGTATTCACCAAATGTTTCATACGCTGCCAAAATTGTCAAGGTGTGACGGTACCGTGATGGAGACGACCCCCCTGGTCCCAAAAGCCAAGTAGTGGAAAAGAGCTGGAACGTCATGGTGGGGTTGTTGGCTTCAGACTTAAGACTTTGCACAGTTTAGCTCGTCTATGGCTGTTTTTGTGCAGTGTGTGTGATGCAATGTGTTTACACTCTGTGTTTGCTTCCAGATCCTCTGTCGATGAGTCCACAGAAAGCTCTGGAGACCATCGGGGCCAACCTGCAGAAGCAGTACGAGAACTGGCAGCCCAGGGTGAGTGACCGCGGACACTGATTGACACGACACTGTGATCTCACCTCTCACCACCTGTTGCCTTCAGAGCTGTGTCTCAGACATAGCTTCAGTGTTTTCACACAGACTTTGCTCCATGTTGACACGGCATCACCCCACAGTAGCTGCAGGTCTGTGGACAGCACCAGATGCTCTGTTGGACGGAGAGCTGGTGACAGTGGAGGTCGATTGAGTCCATGAACTCATTAACATGTTCAACAAACACCTCCCCCCAGTGTGAAGTGGTGGGAGCTTTGTGATGTTATCTTTCTGAGAGTAGCTACACATCAGATTTAGACCACCGTGCTGTACAACTGTAACAGTCAAACAGTGAAGTCAAACTAGTGAACTAGTAATCACCCGGAGAGCACAAACCTCCACCATGGTGTAATCCATGTCTGAGCTCCTCCAGATTGTTCACTGTGGTTCACTGTTTCCTGTTTGTACCTGTCTCTTCCTCCTCAACACTGTTCAACACCGTCCGACACCCTTCAACAGCGTTCAACACTGTTCAACACCCTCCAACATCGTCCGGCACGTCCAACATCGTCCAACATCGTCCGACACCCTCCAACACTGTTCACCACCCTCCAACATCGTCCAACATCGTCCAACATCGTCTGACACCCTCCAACACCGTTTACACCATTCACCACCCTCTAACGTCGTCCAACACCCTGCAACATCATCCGACACCCTCCAACATTATCCAACATCGTCCGACACGTTCAACATCATCCGACACCCTCCAACATTATCCAACATCGGCCGATACCGTTCAACACCGTCCAACACCGTCCAACATAATCCAACATCGTCCGACACCCTCCAACATCGTCCGACACCCTCCAACATTATCCAACATCGGCCGATACCGTTCAACACCGTCCAACATAATCCAACATCGTCCGACACCCTCCAACATTATCCAACATCGTCCGACACCGTTCAACACCGTCCAACATCATCCAACATTGTCCGACACCCTCCAACACCCTCCATTGTCCACCAACACCCTCCGACACCATCTGACACGTCCAACGCCGTCCAGCGCCGTCCAGCGCCGTCCAACACTGCTGTTAAAAAACATTCACCTGTAGCTATAGATGAGGATGTTCTGGGATTTCGGGTTTTTTTCAGACAGGATCCATCCTCTGATCCTGTCCAGCAGTTAGTTGTTGGTTCTTCATGTCATATTCAAGTCACTGACATCTCTTCAGTAGTTTTTTTTTGGTAAAGAGCTCATAAACCAACAAAAGAAAAACAGAACCTCCTGAGCAGAGGTCAAATTGTGGATGTCTGCATGTCTAAATGCTTACGCTATGTGATTGGCTGGTTAGGTATTTACTTTAATACAAAGTTGAACACTCAGTGTCATGTCTGGTGAGCATTCAATCCAATAATTAACTTTGCCTTTGTCTGATATTATGATCACTAGAGGTGCAACGATTAGTCGACAAAAATCAATAAAAAAAAATACTTGCCAACAAATTTAGTCGTAAGTTGCAAAGTAGATTAACAGATGTTTTTCTGAATGAAGTCTCCATCTTTCTTGTTTTTATTATTAATTAGCTCATCAATAAAACAACCTCAGCTGAGAGCTGAATAACAACCATGTAATAATGATGCGATTCAGAATTAGTCAACTAATGGTTTCAGTAGTCAGTCAAAGTAGTTGTTGGTTGACACCCTAATGATGACTGATGGCGTCCATGAAACCAGTTGTGTGTTTAGATATTTCCTCAGTTGTTTATGGAGCGTTTGAAGATTTTCTTTTTGCTGTAAGTGAAGGATCAGTCTCTAACGAGCTGTTTGAGCTGAACCCCTCGTCTCTCTGTCAGGTCTGTGATATCCAGTCTAATAATATTTACATAAAGCCGTGTGAGGCGTCAGACAAACTCTATCCTTTCTGTAGCATCCATAAAAAAACGACAGCTGTCATGGCAACGGTGGCGTGTGTACATTTAGTGATGTTTGCGTGTGAATGGTTACGCTCATTGTGTCGACTCTATTGTACTTGTCGTGTTTGCTGTGCCAACAAAACGCCCACACACTCTTCAGTGATTCAGTTTTTATTTTCCCAGAAACAGATGCATCATGTGTTTGTGTAAATGTTGCTGTTTGTATAAGTTGGTGTGAACTTGTATTAGTGTCTTTATGAACAATTGTTCATAAGGGTCTCGTGAAATCTGTTACATGTTGAGTTTTTTCAGTTTGAATTTGGTGGAGTTCAGTTTTTTAGCTTTTACACTAAGTTTTCCATCAGAGGGAGTGTGTGCTGTTTGTGTTAATGAATAAATTGTTCACAAATTCAATACAAATCACCTTAAATTTATCAATGCATCACCACAGTTTTACTCAAAAGTTCAAAGTTGAGTTTATTGTCACTTTCCATCAACACAGGGTCACAGTGCAGTGACAACAAGCACACATCAGCAGATGAGTAAATCCTAATAATGACATTTTTAAAGAAGAATAAAATCAAATAACAAAAAAAAACAAATAAAATTTATGAAATAAAATAAGAAAAAAATATTATAATTGTATCTGTGTATAAACTACAAGTGAAAAAAAAATGCTGCATAATAAAGCAGCTGGACTTATTCCTTGTGTGTCACATGGTTTTTGGTGAAGTGATCATCGCTCTTAATTTTTACATTTCAGTACAAAATATAACACATCACCAGACACATGGAAGTCACAGAACTCCTCAGCTCTGTATTTATTTATTCATATTTATTTATGTTTTCCAGCTCTGTATTTACAGGTGAGTGTTATTTATTTTTTCCCCGAAATCTCGGGCCAAACAAGAGTTCAGTCTGATTGTCCCATGTTTGGCAGTAGGTTGAGTTTTAAAGACCAATCGTGTGATTGTGTAAATCACAGATGGTCGTAGTTGAGGGTTTGAAGTGTAACAGAGATGGACAAGGGAGACAGAGTTTGGACAGAGCGAGCAGACATCATCACTGAGCTCAGCCAATAGGAAACCTGATCTGTGTGACTGTGTCCACATCGTCAGTGTTTAGACAACACCCCATCGTTCGCTGTCTTTACAACATGTGTCACTGTAATAGTACAAACTGACTGAAGGGCAAAGAGTAACAGAGATGTAACAGATCACATTTCCACATTTGATCTGCGATGACTCGGTTACATCATCACTTTGGGAAGGTTCATCCTCACTGGGAAGAATTCAGATGAACTGGAGTTTAAAGATTGAAACCAGCTCTCAGGATTCCCAGGAGAAAACAG
>OOFC01007743.1:2134-20599 GCA_900323345.1 Pseudochromis fuscus
AGACACCTCTGTGAGCGGCGAGTCCCCGGGACCCGGCCCAGGACGCCTCTCCTACTACCCAACATACATCCCACGAGCACTGAAACCCACAGTGCCTCCCCTGACACCCGAGCAGTATGAGATGTACATGTACCGGGAGGTGGACACCCTCGAGCTGACCAGGCAGGTGAAGGAGAAGCTGGCAAAAAACGGCATCTGTCAGAGGATCTTTGGTGAAAAGGTCAGCTGTTGCTCTGTCGTATGAACGCATGCATGATGTAACACACAGTCTGCTAATACTAGACTCTTTTCCTTTACAGCGAAACATTTATAAACTGTATTAAGAATCATGACTTTAGGTTAAACTCAGTGCATTTTAATGGGAGTCTAAAACAAGTGATGGTTTTGTTGATCAAACCAGCAGTTTGTTCAGGTATATAACCAAGCCCCGTAGAAAACAGTTAGGTTTACTAGATCCTACGCTCTCTGAGAAGTTTCACTGTTTATCACTCTCTGCGTGTAACAATGTCCTAAAAGCCTTCAGGTGCTTTTTTTCTGAATGTGAAACAAAAATGGATTCTGCTTTGCTGCTCCTCCTTTGAATCCTAGTTTTTGTCTCTTTCTTTTTATCCGGGGCCGTAAACACAGTTTTTTAGCTGAGAGGCCATTTGTGCCCTTGAAGAGGCCTCGAAAGGCGGGTCACAAGTCTAACCATACCACAGTATTCTCTGTGTAGATAGCTCTCACTGTGGTTTGGTGAGTTTATAAGTCTTCCCAGACTGATGGAGTTTAACAGCACGTCTCTGCTGGAAATTCCTTTGTGGCGTGGTGTGCTTGTAGGAATTTTATGGCGATTAGTTAAGTCTGTTTTAATTAAATCTGATTATCAGTGAAATATGGGTGCTTGAGTAAGAAAAGGGAAGTCTTTTTTAGAAGGTAAAATCAGTTGCATTTGTTTCTTAAATTAATACAATAATAATTTCCTTGTCCTTAAGTCAAATCATGAAACAAATCGTGTGCATTTACAACACTATTTTATTTGCGTTTTTCCTGAATGGAGCTACTACAGTTAGGTTACGGTTACGGTTCTACATCAGTTTTGCCCCAGAAAATGTGCCTTTATTTCAAGAAAATCCCTCTGGGTGTTTTCTCAGGCACCTCTGTCATTTGTCACTTTATTCTCTCTGGAGTGGATGAACTACAACAGGTTTCATGGTGCAGAATTTTCATGGTAATATTAAAGGGAAAGTCATAGTTATCTGACCTGTAAATATTTGGTATCCTTAAAACTCAATTCTACTCAGATTGAAGACTGATTATTATTATACAATCAATTGCACATTCTTGCGTATTCAAGTGTGTTGAGATTTAAATAAAACGCCAAAAAAAAAAGGCACAGAAAGAAAGACTTTAAATGTTTTCTGCAGGTTTTAACTGTTTTGTCAGTTTTTTACTCCACAACCATACAAAACACTGTGGAAATTCAAAATGATTAATGTTTAGACTTGTTCCACCTTCATGAAATACACTGAAAGTCCTACTCAAATCATTAAACTCAACCAGCACAAACATTTGTGGTGTATCATTTCCCTCTAGTGGTTATTTGTGGAAAGTGCACCACTGAAGCCATGTGTTGAGAGAAAAAGATTTTGTCATAATATTTTGGATCAAGTAATTAGTGCTGCTATTTATACATTTAGCCTCAATGATGTCACAGATATGTATGTCAAGTCACTGTATTTATTAACCTGTGGTTGTATGGCACAGGTGCTGGGGCTTTCTCAGGGCAGTGTGAGCGACATGCTGTCTCGGCCCAAACCCTGGAGCAAGCTGACCCAGAAAGGCAGGGAGCCCTTTATCCGCATGCAGCTGTGGTTACTGGATCAGCTTGGTCAGAGCCTAAGCCAGCCCCCGAACCAGGGCCATGCTCAGGGTGAGGCTGCGTTTTACAACACACACTCACTTTTATGGAAACGAACATGCAGGACTGCATTACCAACATATGAAAAATCTAATTCTTGTGTTATCATTCCTTTGTACTTCCAGATAAAAGCCCAGTGACAGCCCAGTCCTCACCCTCCCCGCCTCCTAGCCCAGCAGAGAGCCACCCGAGTCCGCTGGTTGAGCCTGTTGGTCTCTCTCTGGAGAGCAGCAAAGAGAACCAGCAGCCTGAGAGCCTGGGCTTGGGGTTGCCCACGCATCCAGAGGGAGGGAAATCCACTCCCAGCCTCATGGCTCTGCATCAGCCCACAAACCCACTGGGCATCCAAGAGCTGGTAGCCATGTCTTCAGAGCTGGACACCTACGCCATCACCAAGAAGGTCAAGGAGGTGCTAACAGACAACAACCTAGGTGAGTTCACACTGTGAGGTTAAGCTGGGTTTCTGTACAAGTGCAGAGACCAGACCAGTCAAATATTTTGTGTATGTTTCCTGTGTCCCACAGGCCAACGTCTTTTTGGGGAGACCATCCTGGGTCTGACTCAAGGCTCGGTGTCTGACCTGCTGTCCAGGCCCAAACCTTGGCACAAACTCAGCCTGAAAGGCAGGGAGCCTTTCGTCCGCATGCAGCTTTGGCTCAACGATCCTCACAATGTAGACAAGTTGAGGGCCATGAAGAAGATGGAGAAGAAAGGTGAGGACCCAGAATGCATGCCGTAATACTGCTGAGTACAAATGTGAGGATTTGTTGGTGTTTTGTCTCATTGTGGATATCCCTGGCTACCTCCTAGCCTATCTGAAGAGGCGGTATGGGCTGCTAAGCACCGGCTCAGACAGCGACTCTCCGAGCACTCGTTCTGAGTGTGTGAGTCCAGCTTTGGCCTCGCTGGACTTGTGCCCCTACAGTCAGGTGAAGAAGCCTCGGGTGGTGCTGGGAGCTGAGGAGAAAGAAGCCCTGAGGAAGGCCTACCTGCTGGAGCCCTACCCCTCTCAGAACACCATCGAGATGCTGGCCTCCCAGCTCAACCTCAAAACCAACACGGTCATCAACTGGTTCCACAACTACAGGCCAGTTCAATGCTCTTTGTGATCCTTAATAACAGCTACCTTAATGTTTGTATGACTATTATACATTTACTGTAACCCTCAAATAAACATCTCAAATGTATATTAGAAAAGTAAACTGAAGATTTCGACCTCTAACAGCAGTGTTTGTATGCAGGTCCAGGATGCGGCGAGAGGTGTTGATGGAGGGTCTGCCAGACAATGACACAGATGCTGAGCACCACAGCTACTCCCCCTCAGTGACACGGAGCCCCCACTCTGATGGAGAGGAGAGGAGGCTGCAGCAGCCCTCAGGACACATCCACTCTAGCCTTCCTCTTAGCGCCAACACTGCACTGCCTCATGTCAAACAGGAGGCCATAGACAGGGAAGACGAGGGGGAGGAGGGAAGGGAAGTCTCTATGAAGTCTCGAGGTCAATGTTTTCCCTCACCAGTGCCGTTCCCGCAGTTGAAAAGTGAGCACGAGGACTCCATCTCTGGCTGTCGTGAGCCCCACTTAGCTGGCCAGAGCCTGAGGCAGGAAGAAGGGATGAGCAGCCAGACTCAGGGGCTCTACCCTGGCGCGGTCTCCATAGACGGCCCCCAGAGAGCCAACCAGTCCAGGCACGAAGGAGAAGAATCTGGAAAGTCACCCGTTGACCCGGTCAGCTTCAAAGCGTCGTCAGAGCCCTGCCGCAGCAGCCTAGAGGTCTCCCTCAACTCCCCCTCCGCCGCATCCTCACCCGGCCTCATGATGTCAGTCTCACCTGTCCCCTCTTCCTCTGCTCCCATATCGCCCTCGCTGCCCAACCCGCCCTCAACGAGCACCAATCACAGCCTGGACCCTAACCCACTCCCTCCCTTCCAAAGCCCCAAACTCAACAGAAGCTCTCAGAGACGCAATGAGAAAATGGCCAACCTCAATAACATCATCCACAGGTTAGAGAGAGCAGCCAATCGAGAAGAAACACTGGAATGGGAGTTTTAAGTCCACTTTACTTGTAGTTAGTCCTGACGACCCTCGTGGCACACAGGAGAGTCTCAGATAGAAGCTTCCTGAAGACTTTGAATGGAGCCTGGCTCCTGAAGGCCTGTCCTCTCAGACTGATAACTCATAGGAAATGGGAACACAGAGCTAAACATATGGCTGAATTCCCTTCAAGAACTACAGAGTTGAAAAAAATTTATAAATGTGTATTTGTTTTTTTCTTTTGATAATGCATACTACTTTGAAATATATGTGACAGCACTAGCTGTTGTTTTACCTATTGGACTTGACATGAAGACTTTTGCAGCTATGGTGTCATAAAATGTACACTGAAGTTCTGTAGATTGCCACTGGGTGAGATTAAAAAAAGACCCCTGTCTTAAGCCATTAAAAGCACTATAACTATTTGAAAAGAGACACTGACCAAATTTGCTACTTTTTGAATAGCAATTTTTCAGATTTTGTCTGTAAGACTGGACAGTTTAAGTCAAGTAACATGAAATCCTATTACTGACTGAGGGATAGTCCTTTAAGACTCTAAATATTCAACATCTTGTATGTACTTAGTTTCTTGGTGATATGTTTTGAAATATTTGTAACTCACACGTATAAAATGTGGTTGTACATGTTGTAGAATTGTCTGCAATAGCCTTCTCTAAACCTGATGTAGCATGGTACTCACCTGACCCTGTTATCCTCCGTAGTTAGTCACCTGTGATTATACTTGAGCGAAAACAAGAGAAAAAAAGTTGAAAACCCTGCAAAAAATACGAAAAAAGGAAATGTTAAATCTAATGAGTAGAGTACTTTAAGTGTTTTCTTTTCTTTTTTTCTTTGAATAATCCTTGAGGTTTACAGTTTAGGGCCCTTGTGCTTTTGGTAGTAAGTGAAAACATTCACTTCACATGAGCACAGTTTACATGATTTCTTTCAGACTTACCTCTCTGACCCTCAAAGGCACTGGTTCTCAGACTGTAATGGGCCAAGACACAGGACACCTGGTTTACCTCAGATTATGTTGATGCACATCATGCTACGACCATGCGTTTCATCCTTATACATAAACATGACCTGCACTTATTTGAATCAGCTGATGGGAAAGTACTACGTATCATGCCTCAGTTGTGAATTCAGGCCTCAAAGAGCGAACGTGAAGGAAGTGGGGAGTGAACAAAATCTGTTTCTTTGTATGTAATGTTTTCTTCCTCACAGGTAAGACCTGACTGAGTGCACATTTTACTGTAGTTAGGATAAATTGTACTTAACAAAACACCTCAGCTTATGAGCCCTGAGATGTTGTTTAGCTGGGCGGCGAGTGCCACTACAGTGCTGTGCATTGATCTGCTGTGGGGCTAAAGCTTCAAAAGCATGATACAGACAGTATGAGCTCTCATCAATCAGAAAACATTCAATCTGTAAGTACATTATATTCAAGGACACAAAAGATTACAGGTATCCCCTCATATTATCTTTGACCACTTGTGTATTGTGTCTGTAGACGTTTCTTTGTCATGCTTGCAAGATGTTCTTTACGTATTTTGCCTCTATTTTATACTCAGAACAGTTAACTAGATATTCAATACCTCGTGTATGAAGTACTTACAGCACTTAGATTTTGATAATTGTGAGGACTCAAGAAAATTTCAAATATCAACATTATCCTAACTTAGTGTCCACAAGTCTTTGCCTTTACTGTATCGTTGAAGTTGGTAGTAAACACTTGCACATGTCTACATAGTTCAGAGGACTTGGATTGTATTATGTAGAGATATATATTACACAATTACTAAAAAAAATAATATCTTACATTCTTGGAACAAAATGTGCTGATTATATTGAAATAGAGTGTACAGATTTAATAAACCAAACCCATTCAAGCCAGTTCTGGTCTGGCAAGCTTGCCCACGTTTTAGACCTTCTCTCAGGGTAGTCTTGCTTTTTAAAGCTTTATTGAAACAGTTGCTCTCATCAGTGGTGGTGATTATGATGATTAAACGTGGTGTAGAGAATGATTCCGTTATATATTAAATGAAAACATGGAAGTTGTATGAATATGGGGATTTCAGCTTCCACAGAAAATGGTGGTTTGTTGGAGAGTTGTTGCTGTTTTGTAATTCATTACACAGATGTGTCAAAGTACAGCGCAGACTGGAACTACCAGGATGAGGCTAATGGGTTGCATTTTTAAAATCAGTTGACTTTGCTCTCTAAAATACAGTTTTTTGTTTTCTCTTGAAGCCACTGAAGATTTTTCTCTGGTTTTCGTACCACCATATTTTGTGCATAATATACTGTATGATTAGAAGTGACATTTCTTATGTGAAAATTTCATTGTCTTTCATGGTAACATGGACATATGACTGAGAAAGAAACGTATTTACCCAGACCATTATCTCTTCATGTAAAGCTCATCTCATTGTTTTGCATGCAAATCCATTCTGGTCACATGAAAAGGGGTAGACTGTTTTTGTGTTATTGTTCTTGCACAGGGACATTGAATCAGCACTTAAAGTCTTTTTGCATTCGTGAAGTCCATGCATGGTGTGGCTGATAAATATGGCTCTCACAAAGTCATCATGAATCCAGTCAAATCAGAACCCAGTAATGACCCCGTGAACATTATTTCTAGGTAAATATTTGAATCAAGATTTTTTTGTGCCATATCATACGCCTGGTGCATTATCCTCACGGAGAAATGCCTTGTGGTAAAATGAGATCTAAGAGGTGTGTAGGGCTTTTTGTAACCCAATGCAGAAAAAGCAAAGCTTTTTCTTCAATCACAAGAGCCCTACCCATTAGATGGTTTGATTTTATAATTGACATTAGTCACTAAATATTAAAGTAACTGGTCAGCAAAATTGACTGCATTCAGAGTTGCTAATATAGACACAATATTTACAACTCTGGCACTGAGAGTTTGTCACACAGAAAATTTGTCATTTGAAAGTCAACTGTGAGAGGGGGGGAGTGCCCTGCAGGCTTAAATAACTGTCTAATGCCTCACATGTCAGGCTATTAAATGTTAAAGAATGGACAAAGGTATGCCAAGCGTCTTGGAAATGAACTTGCATATGTAAGCCATCAGTCAATACATAATTGTTTAAGACCCTGCTGTGTTGCGTTTTTATTTCTTTGTGGCGATCAATGAATATTCTTGGAGAATGGATTTATACACATGAACGAATGCAAACAAATTCATAATGTAAAACAATCCCTATACAGCATCAAAGTCATTCGTTGTAGAGTATATTCCATGACTGTAAAACAGTGACATCCTTAATTATTTGTAAAATGTACTTATTTTCACATTGTCTTTCGATGTTTGGTGAAAATTGTTTGTTATTGTGAGTGAATTATAAGAAATACTGCCCATTATATCGAGTATTGAGAACTCTGCTCAGTGTTTACATGATCGTACCGCGTGGTGTGTCGGAGCCCCGCCTCCTCTCAGAGTACTGCTGTGACGCGATGACGTCACAAACACGTAGGTTGCTGGGCTGGAGAAATCGCGGCGATGGCGACGACGGCTTGGTGCTGGAGAGGGACGCAGTGAAGCTGGCCTCGGCTCGGATATGACTAATGTCTGTTTGGTAGAGGTTGCTTTGCTGCTCAGTAATTGCACGGGCTTCGGATGAATCTGTGGCTTCTAACTTCTCAGCACTCCTTCGACCGGTGAGTCCGCCGGTTGTAGTCGTTCCTCGGTGTGTTTTGACAGAGGCCTCCGTCCCGGGGTCCGCCCTCCATCTCATAACAACAAAAACAGCTAATGCTAGCTAGCGAGCCAACCAGCTTACTGTTTGGTTTGTGTCACGGCCACTAATGCCACACACCGAGGGCTGTGAGACTGCGACACAGCGACACTGCCCACTCGTAAGTGTTAATGTCGGCAGCTCGAAGTCCAAATAACCACTTTGAAGCAGACGTTAGCTCGCGAGCATTACTTTACGGTCGAGCTATTGTTGATCAACGTTAGCTAGCTAACCATTGACGTTAACGCCAGATAGCTTCAGAAGATCCAGCTCAACGGTTCGCAAAGACACAGAAGAGCCGCAGTAATATTACCACTAGTTATCTGGTTACTTTTCCCTGTGAATAGTTATCTGTTTGATTAATCTCTGAGTATTAGTGACGTTAATTAATGACTTTTGATTTCTTCATATCTAGCAACGTTATGGAGTTGCTAGCATCCATTAAGGTTACCGTCTCAGTGTTTAGATGCAGTGTTTGGCTGTAGCTGTGGCTTTTATATTGTCAGCGTTACCTGTACCTTCTCATTAAACCCTGAAGGGTTATATTTAATATTAAAACACATTTGCACCAGCATTAGATAACATTTTTTAATTGCAAAATGAGGACATACTGTTCACACTAAGCTAGCCAAAGCAGCTTTTTCCAGACACGAAGTTAGCCAACATGTACGCCTTCATTATGTGAGTTAATTCTTTTTACTGCCACTGGTTAGTGTTGCTACCGGGCCATGAAGGTCAGGTTGTGCTGCCAGTCATTGCACTTCATCGGCCCAGTCGACATTTCTTTTTAAAACAAGCTATGATCAGTTAAGAGATAGAGGCTCGATAGTGTTGCAGCCGGCCTGTCACGGGATAGGAGTAACGTTAAGGCTCTAAGGGGCTTAGCCTTCCCTATGTGACTGTGTGAACTCAGAGCTAGACTGAGCCTGAGCCACGGGTCATGAGCCCGCTGTGGTAAACAGAGCCCTGTGTGGGGCAGATATGCTTTATCAGGTAGCACCAGCTGTAAAAACTGGACTTCTTGCTCAGTGATGTTTTGACCTCGCTTGGCCGCTTCACAACACTCTCAAAGACCAGGCCTCAACCCCTCGTCCGTTTTTTGTCTTTTTCTGTCCCCAGGCATCTTAAATGTTTCTGACTAGGTGTCTGGAGTTGTCCATTCATTGACCCTCTTGGATCAGATTTCAGTCTGCAAGAGTAAGCGACCTTTACAACTATTAGTGGGCTTCCCTGCTGGGAGATCCCTAACAGACTACCTTTTTGAAAGGAGATGTTCGGTTGATCAAACTGAAGAGTAACCTAAGTATAAATAGTTTAACATTACCTCACTGAAAAGTGAGTAAAAGTGAATGACATTTTCCAGCTTTTTTAAAGGGCACTCTGGGCAGGAAATTAATACCCGCCACCACAAGCCTAGTGCTGTGAATTGTTTGGCTCTGTGAAGTATGGGTTCTTGACCAGCCATCTGGGCATGTACCCAACCATTGTTGGGCACTTTAGCCACAAAACATAATTGTTTGTATGCTTTAAGATCTTATATTGATGTGACTACATAGTTCCTGATTATTTCTGACGTTGAACATTACATGATAAGTTCACGTGACTGAACCACATTTGTACGCTAGTTTTACTGTAGACTTGGTACTTTGAGATCCAGCTGGCTTTTTTTCCATTCCACAGCTGAGTTTAAATGGTATCTCTGAACTCACATGCAAGCCACTGTGACCACCAGTACATCTATATTTGCCAGGGAGTCAAAGGAGCTTCTGTAGCTTGTATGTCTCAGCGAAGAAGTCTGCTGTTTGCAAAATATAAGTTTGTAGGAAAAGCATTTTCTCATCATTCAGTATCATTTCCACAGATTTCCATGTCTTACTTGTGAGAGTCTCTAAACAGGATCATCAGGACCTCTTATCGTCCATCGTTGATTGTCTGTGGTAAGTCTAAAGGAGATATAATTTCTAAAATTTTCAGCCATACTTTTTAAATGTGGTCACCAGTGCTTTTAATGCAACTTCTAAATAAAAGTGTTACTGGAGGCCTAATTCCTGCTATTGAAGTCCAAGCCATCCCTTGTTGTGCCATTTCATGTAGAATTGATTTGCTATTGAACATTTTGAACATGACTGCCCCACCGAGAGCTCACAATCTAATAGTCGATCATGGGCTACAGTCAGTTTATTGCCTACACCCATTCTCCAAGAAAGAATTTGCACTTTATGGTGCTCACATACAAAATCACTAATATAGTAGGTCAGCAGCTTGAACAAACTTCAAAATCTAGCCACGTTACTTGAAAATCTGCTCACAAACAGTTTAAATACAGCCAACAGAACCACTGGATATTCGTGTAGAAAACTGTGTTAGTTTAATTGATTGTCTCTGTTACTAACTTCATCCAGAGGACATACAGTTAGTCAGAATTTGGTCCTGTAGGTCATTTGGTAGAAAAAAAAAATCATCTCAAGAATTTCATGGTTTAAATGATAATCTCATATTGTTGGCTCTTTGAGAGCAGACAGTAGAGACAAAAAGTTATTAAGAGATGATGAATGATATGCAACAGCAGAGCTGTCGACATTGCAGTTTGTGGGTGGGTCTAAACCCCTCAGCTGCCGCAACACCTACAGAACAAGGATGTAAACCTTAAAAATAATAATTTCATGTTTACTTTAAATTTTAGAATTTGACTTTCCAACAAAATCTGGTAGCATTTGCTTTATGTGGCAAACATACCAGATGAACCATATACTAATTGATTTGAACAAATGGATCTTGATTATCTTATTAAATTGAATATTGACACCTTGCTAAGAAAGGGTCTGGCAATTAAAAAGCAGTTTTTCAATGTCACTAACTGACCTGAAAAGATTGCTGATCATTCATGTTAGAATTGTACTTATAGCCTTTTAGTTGGTTAATCAAGCTACTGGGTGGGAAACATAGATAGTAATTTGAAAAGTTTGAGCAACAGCAGTTGATCCGATCACATGTAAGAAGACAATGGCTGTGTTTGTTTTGTGTCCAATACTGTTTATAATTTGTGTTGTTTTTACACAGACTGATCCAGGCCGGAGTTCCTTGTTGGTTGACCCACACTCCTTCATAGGGGCCATGGTAAAGTATCGCTACTTTGTGCATTCTTTAGATAATAACTGCAGTGTGTGTCTGGTGGCCTGGGAGCCGTCTGCAGAACTGGAACTCTCCATTGATTTTCACTTTTAATCAGCAATGTTTACCAGGAGGCAGACAGTTACGTCACTTGCAGTGGTGTCAAAGGTCCTCCAAGGTTGCAGTCTAAGCAGGGCAGCTTTCAGTTTCCACTGCAGAAATGTGTTTTGTATCGTTGCACCATGACATAACCACTGGATCGGATGTGTTGCCTTTTTTGAACGGTGTGTGTGCGTGCATGCGTGAGTTTATTTCATTCTTGGCATGCTGCTGCGTGGTGGCTGCCCCCTGGCTGGCCTCAGCACGGTGCTCCTCCAGCCGTGGCGACTGTGTGTATCGGCTCTGCTCATGCTGAGCCAGCATCCCACAGGATGTGCCGCTGCTGTCCGTTATCTGCCATCTCTTTCTAACCACCTTAATCTTTTCTTTTGCGCAACGTTCAGTCTAAACTCTGCTCCTGACCAAACACAGGCCCTCGAGTTCTGTTGGCGTCACGCATTTATTCCCACCCATTTGCCCTTGAGGAAAAGATCTTAGCCTCTGCTGTATATCCATGCCTTGCATTCCCCACTGATATGCATCCTCTGTGAAATATTTTCATCTGGAATAAAGCCACTCTGACCTCAAACATTTGGCTCTTACGAAAGCCTACAGATTTCTGGTAAAAAACCTAAACAGAAAAAATGTCCAGTTTAATCCTGCCTCCCAAATATTTGATTTAAACTGTCCTTTCTTTCCAGGGAAATTAATCACCATGTCTCTTTCTATTTTTAGAGCTCTGTATGTTGCCTTCATCTGTTGCACTATGGTTTGTTGTACAAGGGGTGATTATAGTAAATTAGCCCTGGTTGCACATAACAGTGTGGGTGGGAAGGAGAAGACAGCCACACAAAGCAGCATGAATGCAGCTGTGTCAAGTTGGTTTAAATCAACTCTCTGTCACAACGGGGGTTGTGACACTTCAGCCATTTCTAAATAATGTGAAAGCCAATCAGATCCTGCAGTAGCAGGAAGAATTGAGGCAAAGTGGAGGACAAGTAACACTCCCCTGCTTCCAGAAACTACTGCTGCTAAGGTGCTCTTGAGCAAGGCTTTCAGCAAATATCTTCCCAAAGTTTCTTTAGAGTAGCTCATTGGTCAAAGCTGTGAATGCAGGTGTCTGTGTACGTGAATATGAGACAGGACCAGGGTGATAAACAGGGAACCAACCAACACTGGACAAATGTTTCAAAAGCCATATTAAAACCAGAAATGAGAAAAATGTGTGTGAAAGAAGGTTGTGGTTGTCAATGTGGATACTGGTTCAGTAAAGACTTAACAGGCCTTCTCTCTGCAGGAGGAGGAGGGGCAGCAGAGCTTGGAGTGTATCCAGGCCAATCAGATCTTCCCCAAGAAGTCCCCCGTGCTGGAGGAGGAAAACATGCAGGTGAGCAAGACACTGCACTCTCTGCTTATCTTGTGTTGTGTAAAAAAAAAAAAAAAAAATTAAATGGTTAACCCGACAGTTTTGTGTAAATATGTGAATGAGCCTCTTCTCTGTAATCAGTTACATAACCACTGTGACACATGACTTAAGCCCACTTTCAATTGAGTCATTCTGGGAATATTTTACTTTCTCTGACTAAAAATGTATTATGAAGAAAGACTTTTATAGAAGAAAGAAAATCTAATAGACTTTTATCTCCCGCTCTGAGGCGGCCCTCATTGGCCAATTGGTCACTTAAACTATTAATGTGGTTGCTGCGATTGCATTTCTCTTTCTCAGTGCTGCTATGTCTCTCATATGTCTTTTAAAAGTTTACTTCTTTTCTTCTCCTTCAGTCAGCATTGGATAGTATTGTGTGTAGTTCGAGGTTCATGGAAAATAGCTTGATTTGTCTTGAGACTTTTGGTACATGGCAGAAAATTCCTGCTGTACCAACATGTTGATATAAGTTTCAAAATAATCATAGTGTTCATATGGATGATGAAATAATCAATTATAACATGTTCCTCTGTGCAGTTGTCATCAAGACTGGGGATCTGTGTGGCTCTGCAGTTTGTGTGAATGTTTTTTCTCCTGCCGTTGCTAGGTGCCCTTTCCTGAGCTGCATGGGGAGTTCACAGAGTATGTGGGGAGAGCAGAGGATGCCATCATCGCAATGTCCAACTACCGCCTACACATAAAGTTCAAAGAGTCCGTTGTGAACGTAAGTATCTCTGAAAAGTGCCCACTGAGCTCCAAGGTCGCAGATGCGATTAGAGAAGATCTTTCATGCAGCTCAAAATAACTGCAGAATGAACTACATTGTCTCTATTGGAGGCTGTGTGAGAGTGTGTATTATTGTTTTGTGAATGGACAGAGCCGGGGCCGTTGTGCCAGCGCTGTGGTGACCAGGCCATTCAGACCTGATCTCCACTGGCAGCAGTGCCGCGTGACTCTTCATCACCTCTGTTTCTACACTCGCCTGCCCGCTCCGCTTTCTCTCTGCACTTGCCGTTGCCATGGTTGCAGTGGCTCCAGAGGGGATGCATAACAGTCAAGCCCTCTCTCTCTCTGTCTCTTTTCACCACGTTTAAAGAGAGACTAGCTTTGTTACCCAAGTGTGGTGCTTTCAAAAAGAAAAAACTGCCCTCCTTTACCATCACAAAGATGTTCACTGCAGTATGTTTTCTTATTTAAATCAGGGTGTTTTACATTCCTGGTACTAGATTGGCTTTTTTTATTACAACCTAGAGTCACACTGCATACAAACAAACATATGCATATAGTTTGAATGCTTTTTGCTCTCAGATTAAGTATTTCCATCAGTTAATGGGGAAATTCTTCCTTTAGTGAAAGCACATGCTATGTCCAGATCGCCAAGCTGCCCTGCTGCTGACATGCAAGAGCACGGAAATTGTGCAATGACAAACCATGCGCTCCGGGGCAAGTTTTTGGTTCTTTCACTTCCTTCTCTTTAAAACAATTCTAATCATCTGTGGATGAGTAAATAACATTAATTTTAGAGGGCATGGTCATGTTGTTGGTTAATCTTTTCAAAAGACCAAAATCAATAATAACCTGATCCCACCCTCAAGTATTGTGTGTTGTTTTTGGATGCTTTTGACAGATGGATTTATTTTACAACAATGAGTACAGTCATTGTTATGTATTTGGAATCAATTTTACATGTATATAGTGAAACAAACCTGATATTTAAGGTGGCGCCAAACAAATGTTCACTATGTATTGCAGTTTGAATAATGTGTGGTAAGAGCTACAGGACTCATCTGTTTCAGGAAATTACTCAGCCTAAAGCATAACTATACTCTGTGTTTGTGACCTGCTTTGAAAGAGTTTTTTTTCAGTAGGTATGAATGGAGCTGAGAGCTGGAGAGAGGCCGGAGAAGTCTGGATCACTGTGTTTCTTGTTTTACTCTTTTCATGGGTGTGCAATATGAAATATAGAATATTTCCAGCCTCATCCAATACAGAGATGGCGTCAGTTTGTTGTGCCAACTAAAGTGTGTTGGTTACACTGAGCATTCAAAGGTTGGTTCAGGATGAGAATCGCCACTGATTTAAATTCAAATGTTTCTACTTTCAGACTATTTAATTTAACCAAAGGTGATAGTGGAATATTTGTTGTCCTTCAATCTTTCATATGTGAAGAGTTTATTCAGTGGTCCTCTTGTGTGCATCCATCTGAGTGTTTCTTGTTGCTCCTCGAAGCCCATCACATGTTACTGGGGTTAATTGGACCTCAGTGATCCTCTGGTTCCTGGCTCACACACAGACATTGTGCTCACTTCAGACAGAGCCAAAGTTCTCCTCACACATATTTGGATGGGTTGATGAGGCAGCCGCATCACATGCCATGGCTGCCAGAGCTTGCAAATCAGTGGTGGGAGGTGCTGGAATAGAGCGAGAGGCTGTTAACAAGCAGCTCAGGAATTTTGATGGTGGCCAGATTAGAGATGTAGATTTGAGGGCAGGAAATAAGTTGCGGCAGCAGGATGCTCCAACATCCGGAATGTGCGGCGATAGCAGCGCTGCACAGACAGAAAGTGGTTAGAGATGGACATGCATCACTTTCATTATTGTTTTCTCTGTTTTGTTTTGGATATAGAGTTGTTGTTGTGAGGTGTCAGTAAGTACCCAGTAGAGCTGCACGGCATGGAGTGGTTGACTTAACTGTGTAATTTTGTGTGTGCCTGTCTGTTAACCAGCTGGTGCCTCGGGGAGTGAAATTCTGCTTGTTCGTCCTGTTTAACCTGCGTTCAACAGGACGATCACGCTGGATTAAAGTAGACACAATGAAAAATATGTGTGGGGGGTGGAATAATCTATCCACCCACAGCATTCAAGCTGCCAACTTTATAATACATCAACAAAATCTCTATACAGCTGTAAGCCTGTCAATGGATTCATGTATTGGGAGCTTGACCTGCTGATGACTGGCTGACGATCGTGCATGGCTCCAGACTGTGTGTGAACATCGGTGTTTTACAAAAGCCCACTGCGCTGCTGAAAGTTGTTCTTAACTAATTAACAGAGCTTAGTCAAAAGCAGCATAGGTATTTCCCTGCAGTATTCAAAGTATGCTCTTAAGTCATAAGCACATGACAGTTCTGTACTTTGGATGGTATTTGCCTATAAAAGATTAGACCGTAGCTCCGGGCCAAAAGGGAAATGCAGATACAAGTTCTTCAGGATCTAGTATCAAGTGTTTTTGTGCTCCCATATGCAGAGTTAAGAGGATTATGTATATTTACAGAGCAGAGGGAGATGTGATGGAAAATTAATGGAAATGCACCTGGATGAGTAATCTGTGTGACTTGTATATTTTTAGCACTGTGCTGAAAGAGGTTTTGATATATACAATTAAATGTTTTAATAATGAAACATCATGCTGCAGCATATGTGGCTCATTCCTGGCATGAAGACATTACTGTACTGACCACCACTAATTTGCTAAAAGGATTGTGGGTCGCAGTCTACCACACCACCTGTACTGACTGCATGTGTTTGGTTAGTACATTTTAGATATCCTCTGCCCCCCTGACCCTTTTGTTTTTGTTTTAGGTGACTGGTGTTGAGCATGTGTTATCTGTGAAAACAGCTGCTAATTATTAAAATGTGTCTTTGGTTTTGACATGTCTTTGTCTTTCACTCTGCAGGTCCCTCTTCAGCTCATTGAGAGCGTGGAGTGTCGGGACATGTTCCAGCTTCACGTCACCTGTAAGGACTGCAAAGTCGTCAGGTACGACCACTGAAACGTGATTTAAAAATCACACTGGGACATAGTTTGAAGGGAGCAGAGAAACAAAATTAAGTTTGTACTGATCAGTGATAAGATGCCAATAATCTTGAGTAATAGATTAAACTTTTGCCACATACACATCAGGTTGACTGTCTGAAGCAGAGAGACACAAAGTGAAAACAACGGGAAGTTTAGTGGTAAATGTTTAACCTGCAATCGTTTGCTCCTTCATGCAGATGGACTGGTTCACCTCCTGTAAACTTTAATTACAGTAGAAACATAACTGTCATTCTACTGTACTGTCTGTCACTCATACATCAAAGGGCACACCAGGTGAGAGGAGTGTACCTTACCTGAACCTGGGTTCCGTATGAGCAAACGGAGCTCGACAGGTTTTAAACACTTAGCATTTAAATTAGGACAAAGAAGTAATAAAAGATCCAAGTAAACAGTGTAAAACGTGACGACCACATTCACAGTTACCAGCTGTGTTGCTGCAAATCTCACAATGCAGTGTAATTGTAATGATAAAGGTCATTATGAAACATAAGCTTTCCATGAACAAAGGAGCATATGTTGGGTAAACATTTCCTTGTTAAGGAAGTATTTGTTTTATCAATATTATATTAAGGTAATTTGTTGATCCCCAGGTGTCAGTTCTCCACCTTTGAGCAGTGTCAGGAATGGTTGAAACGCCTGAATGCCGTGGTGCGCCCACCCTCTCGCTTGGAGGATCTTTTCTCCTTTGCCTTCCACGCCTGGTGCATGGAGGTGTACGCCGGTGAGAAGGAGCAGCATGGCGAGCTCTGCAGACCAGGTACTCCTACTGTCTCCCACATGTCCCTCACCTAAGCCCATCTCCTCTGTAATTCTGGTCTTATCGGACATCTCTGTTTCTCCCTTAGGTGAACATGTGACCTCATGGTTCAAGAACGAGGTGGAGAGGATGGGCTTTGACACTCAAAACGCCTGGAGGATATCTGACATCAACAGCAAGTTCAGGTACGAGCGCCTTTCATTCAGGACACTGCCGCCGTGTTGATTTCCCTCATTCCCGGCTAGAAGATAGATCTGCCCTTTGCTTTCATTGGTGAGAAGCACATGTCAGTGTATGTGTTAGACAGTGGGTGGTTGTGTTATTGTACTCCGCTAGTGCTGGGCCCTGGGCAGATAAAGGGCCAGCCCAGGATTAGGTGTCTGTGGACAGAGACTTTTGTTGAGCCATCACAGTCCTGTGCTGCTCCCTCTCCCTGTTTAACTCTGCTCTCTCTGCTCATCTGCCCCTCCAGGCTTTGCCCCAGCTATCCTCAGCAGCTCCTAGTGCCAGCCTGGATCACTGACAAGGAGCTGGAAAATGTGGCAGCCTTCCGCTCCTGGAAAAGGTTTCCTGCTGTGGTTTATAGGTTGGTGTTATGTTTCTTCCTGAGCTCTTCAAACTGACACTTAACTTTTTTTTTAATCATCTCACAGAAATGAAAAGCTTCCTCCATGTACAGGAAATTAAACCATTGTTAGATGATATCTTTATGGCTCTTTATCAGTGCAGGTTCATTCCTCTTTATGCCTGTAATCACAGTGTGCCAGCACCACCGCCTGCACTGATTACTTAACTATGTGTTAGGTTAGTGTGTCAAAGCTTCAGTCAGTTTCGGTTCTTGTGCTTAACAGTGCTTTTTGATCTTTGCTGCTACTCCAAACAGAACTGGCAACTTTGCATACCTCGTTTTGTTCGTCACAGTACCTGAAATAAATATGAGGTTCAACTTACGTGGTTTCAAACCTTTTTTGAGATTATGAAAACAGGAGGTCTCTTTTTGACCCCATATAGATCAGATGAGTTGTCAGCAGTTCCAAAGAGCCACAGTCAGCATCAGATCATTTCATGGATTGTTTCTTAAAGGCCTCAGTGATCAGTCCATTCATTGATTTTCAACAAATAGTGATGTATTAGTTGTTTTTTAGCAAAACAAATTCCACAGGTTCTGGCCTCTAAAGTTAGAATATTTGCTGATCTACTTAATATTACATGATAGTAAACTAAATAATTTTCTAAATAACAGTTGGAGTATATCAAAATTATAATCAAAATATGTGTCTGACTCATCAAAGCACTTGTTTGTGCCTCCATTGACGGATTTATTTTTTTTGATGTAGGATAAGCCAAAGATAGAAAGATATGACGTGCAAGAGAATTGGATAATAGATGGATGTTGTCTTTAATGGATGACATAGCCTTCATCTCTGTTCTACTGCAGGATGTGGACTGATAACAGTTTTACTAACTTGTCTCCATTGTCCTATACACAGGCACCTGAGCACAGGGGCCGTGATCGCCCGCTGTGGCCAGCCGGAGGTCAGCTGGTGGGGC
>OOFC01007746.1:15861-48670 GCA_900323345.1 Pseudochromis fuscus
CCCTACCAAAAAAAAAAAAAAAAGTTTAAAAAAAAAAAAAAAAAAAAAAAAAAAAAAAAAAGACCAACAACACACAATAGCCAAAACATTTTATTTCATAAATATTTTACTGCACATAGAGAGTGGCTCACATTGTTGTTTTGCTTTTCCTCTGACTCCTCGTGGCCTTCTGGCCGGCTGTGGTTGCGGGTGGGTTGGATACACACCACGTTGCTGTCCCAGGAAGGCGGGCCCACAGGGGGCAGCCTGAGTGGCTGGTCATCTGAGAACTCCTCATCTGCCTCATCTGCAGAGGAAAGGATGGAGAGAAAAATGTGTAACTACAAGTCAATCATTTCTGAATCTGATGGTGATTAACAACCTGTAACCAACCTTTGGAGTCTGAGATGGAGTAAGGGTTCCCGAAATGCAGCTTGGTGGGGCTCTGAGAAACCAGCAGAGGGGTAGGGGCATCCTGGGCATACGGGACAGGGTACTGCAGGAATAAAGGCACACTGGACTGGAGATTCTCCAAACTGGTTTTCTCACTGGCTCCCTGATCTCCCTTCCTGCTGCTGCTGCTGCCCTTCTGCAGCTCCTGGGAAACACAACCGCAGCATTTTTCACAACAGTGAAGACCACTGGCAAAGCTAAATGCCACCATGGGCACAAAGATATTTTGAGGAGTTACATATCTTTATTTTAACCTTTATTTATTTGCTACAATTTCACTGATACCTCTCAGTTTTCTTTTCCAAAACTGCAGTGATCACATTCACAGCACGACCATAGACTGACCCACTGATCCAATCAAAGGTAAAGCATCAATTCTGTTGGTCTCAGGATGAAACCCAGACAGAAAAGTTGTTTCTACAACTTACACTCCACCACTGCCCCAATCTGTTCTCATCTCTCTGTAGCTCCCAGATTGATAAGACAACCAATACATCACTGCCTACAGTCAAAGCAAAGCTGCGAGCTCTTGCAGTTTAATTAGCACCTTCATTAAAAAAGAAACGCATCTCATTTTCAAAGGGAATGGGACTCTGTGTTTTATTGATGTTAGTTGGAGACGCCAAGTTAATTTACAGTCTAAACCTCAAATTGGGTCATTCTACTCCTCTTAACTCTAACAGCATTACCTCGAAGCAATATTTTAGGTCAGTGAGGACCTTACTGTGGCCCGAAGTAATGGAATGGAAAATAAGAACTCATTTACTTTGCGTCTGCAATTAGAGGCATATTAAACACAGATTGGGAAAGGGAAAATGGCAGGGGTATGGCACATTTCAGGGAATTTTTAGAGTGGAAGAAGTCTATAAAAAAGAAAATGAAAGCTGTCACTAACCCCCTCCAGTTTTTCCTTCTCCTTCACAACAAGCACGAGTGTATCCTTCAGTTCCTTCAGCTCCCGTCCCTTCTCAGCTACCTGGCTCTGAAGCAAACAAAAGACACAAAAACAGTGAAGTGAAGAGACATTTTCTATCCTCAAACTTTTGATGTGCTGCTAATTGAAAACCGTGTCTCTGAAATACAGTGAGACCTCAGTGCGTGACGTTAATTGATCACAGCCATAAAAGGCTTCAGTTTGCTGAGCCCTGATTTATGTACAATACTGCTCAAAGCAAAACAACCTGTTTGAATTACTCCGAGACACTGAGCAAATATCCGCCTGACCTGAGCCAAACACAGCATTAGCCAGGCAACTAGAGATGACTCCTCCGGCCCGAGCTTTGCTTGTCTCCAGAGTCTGACATAAACAGCAGTAAAATGTCGTCTCACAGATAGGCCTGCTCATAAACAACACTGTCAGAGCAACTGTGTTCAAGCGGAGAGATAGCATCAAAGGCTCAAACCTTGAGCTAGACCAGCCATACACAGCGGTAAAAGCACAGAAGGGTCCAAAGACAGAGCTGCTTTGAAGACAGGAGAGCATCACTGGCAGCTGACAGCCTGAGCTGTGCTAAGTGTCTGTACTCTGGCTACACTGACCTTATAACGGTCTTCTTCTGCTGCCAGCTGCAGCTTCAGGTTCTCGTTGGTCTTCAGTTGCTCCTTGAATTTCACCTCCATCTTTGCCAGCTCATCAGCAAACATGCAGCTACGCTCCTTCTCCTCCTAAAGGGCAACAAGCATCGATCAGTCCTGTTCTCATCACAGCCTATCATGACTTTGAACTGCACAAGTCCATCACATCACAGCAAGAGAAGATTTCTTACCATCAGCATCTGCTTGCATTTTCTGTACTTGTCATTCCTGTCAGAAGCTTCTCTGCTGATTCCTTTGAGTTTCTCCTGAAGGATGGCTTCCAACATGGGATCAGCTGAACCTGGACTTCCTGGAAAGATAAGAAAAGCCAGTGAGTCCGTCAGTTTACTCAGGTGAAGCAACAAGTAGGATGGAAGAACTAAGGAATTAGGTATATTGTTATAACCTACATACTTTAAAATGTATCCAATCCAAGAATTTAAAATAAATCTGTTTACTAACTAATTTTCAAAGAAAAATAATAGGAAACACAACTTAACCACGTATTGTTACATTATAAATGCAACTATTCATTCAATAACTTCCAATGTAGTAAAATGAAACAATTACCTGGCACAGACGTGTCTGGACTCACTGATGCAGGGATGACTGCAGCTTCCTGTGTTGAGCTTCTCTTCAGCTCCTACACAAATTTAAAAATTGTAGTTTCATAAGATGTAAAATGACATCTAAATGTAAAAATACAAAAAAAAGCACACACACACAAAGCTCTGTACACATAAAAAAATAAACACACACACAAATGTCTGCTAGTGAGAATGATTACAACCATTTACAGCAAAACATATTTGATTGTGTTTACACAGACATTAAATTGAAGAAATGTCTTTTACAAGCACAATAAATGCTGATGATTTTTTTTAATGTCGTGTTTTTTTTGTAATTTATTCCCATCAAGAAATCACCAGCACAGACCAGCAAGTGGCAAATGATCTTTAAAACGTGGGGGCGTTTAATGACGTGTTATTGGCAGGCATAGTGTTACAGAAATCTAAAGCTCGTGCTCTTCTTTCACTTGTTGGGACATGAATATGGTATGTTGACTGGTATCTGGTGGGACCTACCCCCTGCTGCTCAGAGAGCTTGAGCACTTGTTTTTGCAGTCGCTGACATTCCTTGTATTTCTCCTTGTAGTGCTCTGCAGCCATGTGCAGCCTCAGCTTCAGGTCCTCCACCTCTCTCTGCAGTTCTGCTAAAGCAGCTGGGTCTGCAGCAGCGTCTTCCTCTGCTTTGGCCTGTCGATGTCAAACATTACAGCAGAAGAGATCAGACACCAACAATGCTACTGAGCCAGCTGCAAACATCACTGTGACACTGTAGAGTTAGAAAGAAAGTTCTACTACAATGTATCTTTTGACTGCAAGCCATCATCTACTATGGCTAACTGTGTTTTTTTCTTCAAGTCGTGTAGTGAAATGATTCTTTAGCACAATATTGAAAATATATAAAAGTGACAATAAAAATGACAGCCTCCTTCAAATATAGAGGCAGTAAAACCCCCGGTGGGAGAAGCTTTTTGTTTGTTTTGTACCATTAACTTTGTCACTGGCTTGAACCAAACACTATTATCATTTATTATCTTATGATTCTGTGTGGTGAAGCAATGATAAATGTTGTTATGATTCACATATTTTTATGTAAATATATGATACACTTAGATGTATATGCTAAATATATTTATATAAAGATTTTATATGAAGATTGTTTTCATCTACTTGCTCAATACAACTCTGTTATAAAACACTGGACACACACACTCTCACAACACTCCCTACATCCTGTGATATTAAACATCTGTATTAATAAATGTATTTCATATAAAGCTCTCTTAAACAAGAAAGCCTGCCATGCTCTTTAATCGTTCTGCTTACTGCTTCCTGTTTGGCCTCTGCCTTCATCTGCTCCACCAGGCGTTCCAGGCGGACACACTGGGCCTGCGCTTCAGCCTTGGCCTGACGGAGGGCATCAGCCTCGAGCTTCATGTGGTACAGCTCAGACATGGTACGGTCGCGAGCGCTTGAGGCGTCCCTCAACTCTGCAGCCAATAGGGAGGACTGCTGCTGGTTCGCCTGGATCTGCTCCTCCTTCTGCCTCAGCTGCTCCTTCAGGGCTTTCATATCTCCCTGTCAGAAACAAACACATTTTAGGCTGATGTGTTTTCATTTCTGAAGATGTGCCAATAGTGTTATCCCAATAATTAATCATTATTATGATATTATAAGAAATAAAAACACTAAATGTATAATCTAAGTAATTTTTTAAGCTGAAAAATATTGTAGTTTGTACCAGAGGGGAAACTTTGGCCAGAATCTCTCTGTACTGTTTCTCCTTCTCAGTGAGGCATGCCTGCAGGCGTCCCACCTCCTCTTTAAACTGGGCAATGGTGTTTTCCTTGTTTACATCCACAGACTTCAGCATCTGCAACTCTGCACTTAGCTTAGTGTTTTCCAGCTCCCGGTTCTTCAGGTGAATCTGGTGCACACGCAGAGATGAAAACACATGCCCACCCACACACACACACACACACACACACACACAGATACAAAAAAAACAAGCAAAGTTAGAAAACATAAAAGTTGTTGGCTTTTTCCCTCAATTAAAAAACACCAATCACAATCACCTACCAAAGGGCATATTAAAATAAATGTTGCATGACCTCAACTACAAAACAAAGATTGAGATAGGCTCATAAAGTTGTCCTTTTTCGCAAAATCCCCAGTGTGATGGTGCAAGTTAAATTAGGTATGGGTTTTTGGCTCCATTTCTGTGGCAACAGTGCAGTATGTGGCACTCCCAGTTCCTGTGGAGTTCCCACAACAAAGACCAAAAAAACACCCAACAGACCAGAGGACTAAAATCTTCGGTAAGAATATGCAAAATAATCTCAGTAGCAGAAAGTGAAAAACAAGAAAGAAACAGAAAAAGTCAGTGAACTACACCTCTAAATTTAGTGAAACTAAAAGAACAACAAACAACAAAGCTGTAGCTATGTTGCCATCAACCAAGCCAGAGGACAAGTATCATCAGAGTGCAATAAGAAAGCAAAACAGTACCTTATAGAGTTCCTTTTCATCTTTTTCATTCTTGAGATGAGATTCAAGAGCCTCCTTCTCTGCTGTAAGTTTCTTCACTCTATCCTTGAGACTAGAGAAAAGGAAAAATCAATTATTACCCATCACAATGTCTCTGCTCACATAAGTATTCTCTGACCACGTAACTCAAACAAGCAATTCTGTGAATATGTAACAATCCAACAAATGAGAACCCACCTGTCGAGCTCAGTTTCCTTTTGAAGTCCCTTCTGTGTGACTCCAATCAGGTCTTCCTCTAGCTGTACAATTCTGGCTGTGGCCTCCTCCAGTCTCCTCTTAACCTCCTCTTTCTCCTCTAGCAGGGCCTGGGAAGAGTGCTGCACCTCCTGGAAGACAGAGGATCCAGTAAAATAATGGTAATGTGCAAAATTTGAAGCGTCATTGGTCAAATTTATAAAGTAAACACCCCATACCTTAGTTGTACACATTAGACATGATTTCAAATCTGATCTGACAGTATTAGCTTCTTAGCATAAAACTTTCCATCTCTGTCTTTGTTTCTGAGCTTGTAGGAAACATGCGCAAAAAATAAAACTTTTTATTAGCTATGAAATGCATGTCTAAACCAGAATGAACATTATGATACAATGAAGTCTGTTTCAAACTTAGAAGATGACAAAAAAGAAAAAAATATATATATAATTTTTTTACAATTTGTTTATAGGCAGAATTTCAAAATCTTTATATTCACACCACATAAAAAATCATATAAAAGTATAGTCATAAAATTAACAGCCACAAAATCTGTAATCATGTTTTCATCTGAAAGCCGTTTTAAAAGCAGCAGATTTATGGCAGGGGACAGCAAAATGAATTATTACTGACAATGCTTTTAAGACTTAATGTTACGCTATAAAAAACTGAATTACAACTTTGATAATACAGACATTCATATCTGTCAAAGTGTGATTTATTCTTTCAGTGTATCCTGAGTTTGGTCAGTCCTGCATGTTTGTTCTCCTTCGCTAGGGGGTGCTGAGAGACTGTTTGGCTAAATGGAAAAAAAACGGTCCTTCGAGTAACTATAAGAACTAAAAGAGAAGCGGGAGCATTAATCATATGAATTAATTACTTCAGCATGTGCGGCTAACTTAAAGTGCAGCTACAATATATAACGAAAACTGAACTGCAAGCTATTCCAACATTAACAAGTATAACTTTTACTGCTGGCACTCCTTCAAAAACTGGCTCCATCAGCTCTGTGCCTACTTGAATCTCTCTCCTCAGCTGAGCACAGGTCTCCTTCTCCTGCTCACACTCCTTCTGCAGGTTTTCTTTCTCTGCTTCCAGCTGCTCCTTCTCCTGCTGAAGGAGCGCCATGTTTTTAAGCAGCTCATCCTTCTCTCTCTGAGCTTCTTCCACCTTTTGCTGTAAACAAACAACAAAAAAAAGTGTGATTTCATCATTTATTTTGTTTACAAAGTGTACACTCTGTTACAGTGAGATAGACCTGAGATCTAATCAGCAGTCAACACTTATGTATGGAGCAGAGCTGCTGAGGTGTATTGTACCTCAAGGAAGCCGGCCTTGGTGGTGACTACCAGGATATCAGAGTTGCATTCGTCCTCCACAGTCAGCAGCTCGTCCTCTGAGGGGCTGTTGGCCCGAAACTGGAAAGGCGTGCTAGCCCCTCGGATCTCCCCTTTGTGGGTGACATAACAGAACTGGTAGAACTCACCATCGTCGTTGGGCACATAATATCCTGGGGAGGAACGACACTCACAGTCAGTGAAGTGAGAAACAAAAATTACTTCAACATGATCCTAAACTCTGTCTTTAACTTCTCTTAATCTGCAAACGTATCCCTGAAAAAAGTGAAGAAACTGCTGTGCTGCAGTCGTTCATTAATCTGAAACACGCACTATGTACATGTGCAGTTGTCGGTTTGAATCAAAAACAAAAATCAGACATGTCTTTTTTTTTCCCCCTTTGTGTCAGTTTCCATTACTTTATAAAGAGGGGCATAAAAAAACACATAAACTCAAAAGTCATTAACACCAGAACTGAGATCTGTGAGGAAAGTTTCTCACTTCACTCTACCATAGCTTCAGTATTAAACTTTTAACAATTCTGTGAACAGCCCTCTGATATGTGGTTATTAAAAGGTGTCAAATTAGAGAAAACTATGGTATGATCTTACCCTGAAAGACCACTGTTCTGTTGACTGCGGTGCCTTCCACATAGTTCTCAGGGAGAGGCGACCACAAGAATGTGTAATAGTCCCTCGCTGTGCTCCAACCGACCTGTGAGACATTGTGGGGAATCTATTCAACCAGACGCTCTCACCACATCAGTGTAGGATAATAACAATGAAGGACTAACAGGGAGATTTTCCCGAATGCACACCGTGTCACTTCCAAAATGCCTCAAACTAGTTTCTAACAGTAATCACAGGGTTTTTAATCTATGTTGGGATGATAGTGCAAGAACATACCTACTGTGAGAAAGAAAAATTATCATCTGGAAACCACTCCTGGTCACCATATGCATGTGGCCTGGCCCTTGTCATGAACAAGCCTAACTGTGGAAGTGTAGCTACAACTCACTTCTAACAGGAAGAGGGAAATAGGTGAAAATTTTATACATAGGCAACTTGAAAATGAAAACCAAAATGTAATTATATGTATTTTATGTGTTGTTAACTGATGGCTGATGAGGGGGAAGTGCAGAAAATACATCCATAACTTCAGGCTGGTGCCATAAAACTGTCAAACAAAATCAGTGTCACATTGAGCTGGCTGGTTTTCGGTGTGCACACACACATGCATCCACAACAAGGCCAGTAAAACCAGCCTGTTACACCAGTTTCTACCACAGAACATAGTTTAGGTTATGTGATGTGCCTTTAAAAACTTTTAAACTTCACTTTTTTTTATTAATATTCCTTGAGGCAGATCACACACACCATTCTCGAACAGTTGAAAGAAATAGTGGTGTTTTTGGTGTGAGCAGACTTTTTTTCACTGTCTGGGCAGTTTATTTTCTCACCTGTGTGCAAACAGCCTACAGCTACAATACTGTGAGTGTTCATCAGAGCCAGAGATAGAAGGCCCTGGTGCTCCAAAAACCCCCAATTGTTACCCATGCAGTTCCAGCCTCCAGCAGTAAAGAACAGGAAGCAATTAAAACATGCACCTAGTTAGTGAGTGTCATTACTGAAGGCTAGCCCTCACCAGTCCACTCATTAGAGCTGCAGAGGTGGTGGCGGGTGAAGGCTCTGAGAAGAACTTACAACAAACCGGTCTGCAGAGTGTATACACAGGAGGATGCAGAGACAGAGTATTAAAAACTTGCAGATTAGTGACTGAGACGTTAAGATCGAAAGCAAAATCTCCACACCATTAAAGAAGCTGCACAGTGTGACAATGTGGAACATGTATTGTAGTTTTAACACGACTTTTCTGAGAAGGCTGACAGAAGTCGTTGACAGTATTGCTGCAGGAGGTAAATGTATTGTCTACGTGCCAGTTCGACTGTATAAATTCAGGAGTGAGCTGTACATGAATCACACTCGGAGGTTGTGCTCAGCGACAGGTTAATTATAAAGCTGGGCTTGCATTCTCCTAGGCCATACTGACAACCTGTCCCAACAGCATTCCTCCTTGAAGCCGAGCAACAGCTCACGTCGCAGAATGGTAAATGTTCCAGATTCCCAGGAGTCAAAGGCAACTTTTGTACATATGCTAACAACAACAACGAGTTTCCAAACTATTTATCATTCATGTAGTTGCTGTATTGATTTCAAATTTAGCTGTATCATTTTAGGTAAAATATTAATTTTCAGAAACATATTTAGCCTTACCTGTTGTATATCACTTTACTAATAATATCTGGAGCATGCCTGGGGTTAAAAGCATACCAGGTAGATAAAAACCCTACAGCGAGTGGCAGCACTCAAAATAATCCAAAGGAAGAATTTGCTCTGAGATATGTTTCTGCCAATACCAACTAAATCTGGCTTAGGGAGCTATTACTGATGTATAAGCATATGCTGGTATCTCTATACGTGCAACTGAAAGAGCTTGGCACCAAACGCCTCGTCTGTCAACACTGCCAGAAAGATTTATACGATTTACAACCCTGCACTCAGCCTTTTCCAGCACAGCTCTGTGGTTTGGAAGCTCCAAGAAATTAGTGATGTTAAGATATATGCAGCCAGTTGGTGCCTACCCTAGGGCTAATCACAGTGTGATGTGGCATCCAGCTACAACAGGAGAGCTGGATCCAGTATTTAAACAGCCTCCAGACAATACCAGATCCACCTCCAGTTACCTAGCGTGACCTCAGTTCTCAATGCAGGGAGAGAATTTACAAAACAATCCTGAACAACATACAACAAGTATATGAATTGTTAACTTCTTTCACTCGACTGCTTTCATCCGTCTCGGGTTTCAGGGTTACAACTGGGCAGCCGAAACGCATCACACCTGGTATTTACACGTGTCTCCAAACCATCCGGCCGACCACTTGTGTTCGAGTGTCACTACGGCAACATTGGGACCACACAGTTATTACATAACGACAACTTCCCCGGTGTGGGATTAATAAAGTTGATCTTATCTCTTAACACCAGAGGAGCGCCAGCTGTTGTAAACAGTTAGTGCACTTAGCTAAAAGAGACAAGGCAAAAATAAGCAATGATTTACACTGTGTCTTTCCAGACACAGTATAAACATAAAGTTTTCTACTGCTTTACAAAGACATTAACAGTATAAATCTCTCACATTTAGCAAAACTGAAACAAGTTAGTTTTGGCTGGCTTTTGGACTCATCTTTTCCTTTCGAGCAAATCAAATCAGTAAAAGTTAGTAAGACACTCATCACAGCCTCAGGGTGAGCAACACCTATGCTTCAAATATGTATTAGCAGAGCTCCCATAGTTTATTATGCACACTTGTACAATCTAGTGTAATCCAATACAAAGAGCCTGCAATAAACTACACAGTAATGTTTAAAACTGTGGTTACTGAAGGTGTTGTATTGTGCTCTGTATATTAAAACAAGTTTATATCTGCTTATGATTTTATCATTTCATTTTCACCTCAGTAACTGTGTGTAGGCTTTGTGTGTAACATATGTGGAACAATACTGTTACAACAAAAAGGCGAGGTTCTGGATTTCTATTTATCCATTCCTCAATTCCATAAGGAAACAAACACTTAAAACCAGAATCACAATCAGGCAGAGAAAGCCCTGAGTTTTAGTTTTTAGATTTGTTGAGATTTTTTCTCTCAGCTTCCATCTTGTCTCCCGCAGATAAAAAAGCATGTTGGCGTAGAAGAGCCTGGAGCCATCTTCGATTCACTACAGACGAGGCTAAAATAAGTCACTGCCACTGTATTGGATTTAGTGTGTCCCTATAACAAGATCCATGTGGGACACTGAAGCTTGTGGTGGGGGTCAAAATACTCCACTGCCTTGGCCGAGGTCATTTCTCAAATCAACATGATAATGGCTACACTAAACCTCTCGACTGAACCAATGTTTTGTTACCACCTTAGACTAGTGAGATAGCTAAGACATCATGGTGCAAATGAAGTTATCAGAAAGTATACAGAGATTTACCTACCACCACACAATACATTCCAGCCATAATTATAGACATAGGAATAGGAATAGAAACTACAGCTATGAATATATATTTCCTTATCTTGTGTTTTGTTCAAATGTTTTGTTTTGTTTTTTAAGAGTGAAGATGGTTCACCTTGAATATGCCAACCCAGTCCTTTGGATGTGGTTTGATGAACTGCGTCAGGGTATAGTGACACTCCAGTGCAGCATGGGGCAGGTAACTCTTCCCTACATTCTGGAAGATGACGTGAGCAAAGTTTGATGTGTCCATATCTTTGCTTAATAAAGTCCCGTCCAGGAACAGTGCCATAAATCACTCATCAGTGGCTACACAGGAGACAAGGGACAAGAAATCAAACATATTAAACAACCATGGAAAGAAACACAATGCTACCATTTACAATGACTGAGAATAAGTGAAGAGGGAAGCCAGTTATTTACAACAAAATTGATTTAACAGTGAGAATCCATAATGCTATAGAATAGCATGCCATTTATAATAATTATTTAAGGATAGGGAATTTTAGTTTTCAAAGTTAGACACGTATTAAAACACTACTTCCTTCATTTGGCATTCCAGTCTACTGAAGCTTCTCAATAAGAAGCTCCAGTAGCAGGGCAAGTGTGGGTGAATTTTAATGGGCATTTCCGTATTAAAATTTAAGTTATCTGATGTTTGAGTGTGTAATATGCTTTTCTCCATTCAAACATGGCTAAATTAAAAAATGTGGGAAGATCCATCTCAAGGTATTAAGTAAAAAAAAAATCCAAGTTTGTCAACAAATATTTACCAGCAAACATGATTACATGACAGTGTGAAACCCAGACAGTGTCCATAACATTTAATTTCACAGCTCAACTCATGACATTTTAGTTCCAGCGCAGTATGAACACAAAGTACAACAAAAAAGGGTACAACAGCTCCATCTTCCATTGAACTTTAATTTATCTATAACACTCTAGAGACATGGAGCAATGGCCCATTTCACTGACATCTGAAGTAGTGCCATTCGTATGATTTATTTACCAATGACTGAAGATCATCGCAACAGAAATTAATGAAAAATATGATCATGCAATGCTTCACAATCCTAAGTGTAAACACTGAACACTGACACACTGTTGTAATGATAACAAACAAAGGTATGCAAAAGATTATACAATACAAATATACTGATACTATGATAACAAATACTTGGTTTGTGTTCTGGACCTTTGCACTTTACTCAAATGTCTAGTTTGACTTAAATAGATTTTGAAAGTAAAATAAACACTTCTGCTATTGTCCAACTTTCCCAGACAAAATTTGCAACTAAATACAGAAAGATGAACTAGTAATTTGATGTTGTTGTTCCCAAATATTTTTTTACTCTGTTGTTGTCCCTGAGATGGCTTCTTCACATTTCATTTGTATCTTTTAAGGTAATAAGGAAAATATTAGTTGGAAGATGAAGCAGAACCTAAGTTTTACTTTACTGCCACTTGGTCACTCCTAAGGCTTGACACATAATAAAATTACATATATTACAACGGTCGACATTCATTCTTATTTGCGTCTTTATGCACATGACACCTTTACTTTTGAGCACGAAGGAAGTATTACACCAGTATTTCAATTTTGCCTCTTAGACAACATTATACCCAAGTATGTTTTCTTAAATATTAGCATAGCGACACTTCATATGATAGACAGGGTGGCAACAGATAGAGACTTATTGATTAACCATAATGTGAGTGCCGTATTATGAGGGATTTTCCATTCGGGCCTGAGCTGACATAATTTTTGCCTGACGTAATTAGGCCTGTGACAGTCAAAACATTACCTCGGTTGATGATCGGAAAGTGAACGAAGATGTCATCCACATCAATTACAAAAGTTCTTAACCTGAAGTGTAACACTAAATAGGATTTGACAGAAGTTAATGGTAATGGCTGAAACTGGCAACTGGCAGCTCCAAGCTTCGAGGCCTAATGTGAAAACACTGATCATATCTGGCTAACTTAGCTAGCAAGCTACCGTTAGCAACATACTTTACAAGACACGATTAATCACACGGTGGAGAGACGCGAGCCTCTACAAAATGTTTAACTGTCGAGTCAAATCGTCAGTTTAATTCTCTAAATACCTCGGTTTAGGTTAGTAACGATCAAATGCCCTCAACGAAAACAGAGTTTAACTCGCTATCAACTGGATGACAAGGTTAAAGCTAACGTAAACAGTTTCAACGGTGTGTCGCGTGCTAGCCTCTGAACACATGTCGCGCGGATGAACATATTAACGGCTCTAATATTAGTCATATTTATCAAATAAACATTGAACATACCCAGTTGCCATGTTGAACAGCAGCTAAAATCCAAATTTATTACAGAAACAATTGTTGACGCAGTTCAGTGCTTTCCCCTGTCCTCTTCCTGGAATAATAACAACATTGCGTCATATCCGGAAAGGGCCTGGTTCAGAAAAAAACAGAGGCGTCAGTAATAACCATAGACTAAAAATATATGCAGGTACATAAAGAAATATAGATATATATATACAGTCTATGGCAATAACAATTTAATAATCATACAGTCTGTGGTAATAATCCACAGATGTGACTGCGAAACTGTGGCACAAAGAATAAGACAGTCACAAAAATCAGTTCAAAATATAACGCTTGGTGACATTGTGCAATTGATGGTTATGATAAAGAATCTCTTACTGAATTTGAATGCAATCCCAAATTACATAAAACATAATAATAAAAAAACCCTGTTCTTTGGAAACTTCTTTTGACACTGAATACCAATAACTGAAGTGGTGGGTTGCAACAAACCATTTTAGGTGCTTGTACTTTGCAACTCTTGTACTTCTGCTTTATTTTATTTAGGTGATAATATTGTACGTTTGACTTCACTACATTTATTTCACAGCTTTAGGTGCAAGTCACTTTGTATATGGAGGTTTTGCATACCAAGATCAAAATAAATAGATTAAACAACCTGGATACTATATAGCTAACCTATTCAGAACAGTGTACTATGAACTTTTTTTACACTGTTCATGTAACTTTTTTGGAAACTAATTGAATAGGTGGACTCTAACAAGCCAAATAATTTCAGGCATTTGTACCTAATACTTCAGCTTCAATAAACTGTGGTTCTGAGCATTTATTTCCCAGCCTTAGTTACTTTTTAGATTATAGATTTTACATAACAAGATTAACATAAAATATGATACCTTTTTTAAATTAAACAACCAGTTAACAGCTTACATATACATAATAGTATATAGTTTACATGGATACACTTTCACATACACACATACATACATACATACATACATACACACATACATACATACATACATACATACATACAAACGTACATATAAACGTACATACAGTTTATGTGCAGTGCAATAAACTGAGCAGTATTCCAAATGTTCAATGTGCAGTAACAACATGTCCAAAATATCAAATGTAAATATTCTTTACATTCATATGTATTTGTTTTCTTGTCCCAGAGTTTCATTCACTTTTATATTTATTGATTTTCTTATTTTATACATCCAGGTCTTCATATATTTCTGAAAAAAATAAATAAAATTTGTGTGTATAATTTGTTTCTATCTTTATATCTTGTGTCTATATTTTATGTCATTTTGTAAAAAAAAAAATAATAATAATAATAATATATTGAAAATCAATGTGCACAAATTCGTATGTAGTTGTACTGTCCTGTACCTGTAAAAGTGGCAATACAGATCTATTCTATTCTTCATACATACATCCACATTAAGGATTGAAGTATCCATAATTGTGGTTAAATGACATGACAAGTACTTTTTTTATACTTTATGTACATTTTGAGGGTAATACCTGTCTATTTAAAAGCAATTTTGTACAGAGACATTTGGTAATTCAAAGTTTGTTGAAGTAAATGATTGAGTACTTCTCCCACCAGTGTGAATATTAGTTTTAGACGGCTTCTAAGGGAAATCATACAGGTATAATAAGTCTGTTGATATGAAATATAGACTGTATATGAAAATACAGGCATGTACATATTAGTCCCGCCCCCTGTGCTTAGTGGCTGAAACTGGTAGGCCGTGCTGGGCAGTTCTGTTACCTGATTGGCGGGAGCAACCGTCAATTACTGTACGTACTGTACGTCAGACGTAAGGTCAAAAGAAAAAGAAGCATGGCCGCTGTGTTGAGAGGGTCTCGGTACCTAGTGGGAAGGTGTTGCAAGCATGTTGACTTTGTATTTGGTAAGGAGAATAAACCGAGGCCGTGTTCGTGTTGTGCAGGTTGTTGCGCTTACTTCAGAAGCTGTGGTTGTTATTTTTAAGGCGCTTTGTGGCTCGAAAACATTGTTGTTTGCTTTGAATGTCTGGAGAGAAGTTCGAGTTCATTTTCGCTAGACAGAGTTTAGCTGCTGCTGCAGGGAGTTCAGGACCATTTAATGTGTAAGGAGTTGTTCTGTTAAAAGTTAATCTTACTTCCTTGAGTCGTTTTGCAAAGCTACCCACCAACGCCCTATTAAGTCTCGATTGCAACATTTCAGAACGGATAAAAATGTTGAGCAGTTGGTCTTGTGTCCTACTGTACCCTGTCTTTTTATTTAAAGCATATTATGTAATGTCAGTCACCTGCACTTGGTAGAAAGGGTGGGGGGTGGCTTTTTGTAGCATCGTCCATAAAGTTTAGGAAAGCTTCTGTGAGGGAATATGTAAACATATAAATACAATATCATTAACTTCACTATTCCAAGATTGCATAGAAAGGGCTTTACTCTTTACATAACGTATATGGGTAAATAAAACAAAGTCCTTTTTTCTGTTGTTTGAGTATAAAGTCAATGATTTGAAGCTATTTATTTGACTAAAAGCTTACAACATTGAATTAGGTTTTGTGTGTTGAAAGAGTGCCCCTTTTCCGAGGCATACTTTGGTAAACATTGACATTAAATCATAGGACTTTGATACTCAAGGGCAAATACACTGTGTTAAAATCTAACTTGAATTTGAATGACAACCTTAAAAGTGTTAGGAGATTGCAGCTGAGCAATTAAAAATGTTATACCAAGTTTGATGTTTAAATTAACCCAATCATTTTGTGGCTTACATAATGGGGATATTGTGTCTTATCACTCATTCATTTGGTTGTGTTGTAGTCTCCACAAGGTCGATGGCCTCGAAGACACAGGTGGGGTTTGTTGGTCTGGGAAATATGGGAAATCCAATGGCAAAGAACTTGCTGAAGCATGGATACCCAGTCATCGCTACAGACGTGTTCCCAGAGTCCTGCAAAGAAGTGCAAGAGCTGGGTGCTCAGGTAGCACACGTTGAATGCTCACACACCTGTCTATTTTTTTATGATTCATCCTCTTTCTTTGCGTCTAATGGTGTGTTGTTATGTGTATTTCAGATTGTGGATAATCCTGCAGAGGTAGCAGACAAGGCCGACCGTATTATCACCATGCTGCCCTCAAGTCCCAATGTCGTAGATGTGTACACTGGACCCAATGGCATTCTCAAGTACACTGGTTTCTCTTTGATATGTGCACAGTATTTGTATGTGTTTATCTCTTACTCAGCTAACCTTCATTTTTATTAACAGGAAGGTAAAGAAAGGCTCCCTGCTCATTGACTCCAGCACCATCGACCCAGCTGTTTCAAAAGAGATGGCTGCCGCTGCAGAGAAGATGGGGGCGGTTTTTATGGACGCACCTGTATCAGGAGGTAAATTTACATTTGATCGTTTTGATAATGAGCAGAACTCATTTGGCTGTGTTGTCCAGCCACATTGGAAGGGAAGAAATGTTAAGCTGATTGAGAATCTGACGAGCACTGTTAATGTAGTACAATTTTTGTTGGTGTGTGGCTCACAGTGATGACATTTGTGCATTAGATATGTTGCATTGTTCTAAGAGGTGTTTCTAATATTGTCTACCCTCATTGTGATAGATGGATGAGTCAAAAACTTAGGGTTTGATAACTGGTGACTAAGCTTATATGGTAAAAAACTTTTTGAGAACATAATTTATCTGTTTAAGTATTTATGTACTTACTAGTGTTATTATTTCAACAGTCTTTAAAGCTCAACACACTGCACTTTGATAATACTCATACAAATACAAACACAAGTAAATTAATAAAACAGCAGGACCAGTTCAGTAACACATGTGCAGCATTCAGAGAATACCATCACATATTAAAATGTTGCTGGATTGACAGCAGATGTCTGTGATAATGTAATGGTCATGTGATCAGCATGTTTTTTACAAAAAAGATGAATGAAACTTCTATTTCAGCTAATTTTACAACATCATGGCAACAACAACAACAAGCAGATCCCAGCAGTGTGTCAGCTTGTTATCGCTTTTTCATGTTAACAGCCACATTCAAACCTAAATTTACTGTAGTGTAGATGCAACAGTTCAACATTTGGTTGTGTTTCCTGTATTTCAAGTTTGTCTTAAGCACATGCAGCACGTTTCTGTGTGTAGTTGTGTTGTGTTACTTCACAGCTTTTTAAATACTGTAGAGTTGTTTCTTTGTTTGTACGCCTTGTGTCTATGTGCACAAACTTTGCATTCTGAAAATGTAGATTCAGGTACACAATCTCTTTTTTCCACCTGCCTTATTGGTGCATCCTGGTAAACTTAAAACTGACATTTATTTATTTATTTAATTTTAAGGAGGAGAGTTCAGTGTCACTTAGGTTGCATTTCCCTGATGAAGAGGAGCAGGTTTTGTCGTCACAAATGTTTCTAGCTGTATTGCTCGCTCTCAGATTTCCTTGGAGGTCCATCCAGGAACACAGTTTGAACCTCGTCGGTGCCAAGACAGCCACTTTCTTTGAGTTGAACTTGGTCCGTTTTACGGTCAGGCTCTGAAGATTAGTAATGATTTATATGCTTCCGTCCCATAATAGTGCGCATGGATTAAAGTTGTCCGGCTTTCTGCCTTGAACTTCTGTGTGTGGTGGCGTCAGTCTAACCAGTGCAAACTGAAGTGGATGTCATACTTTAATGTGTAGCACTTCAGTCACCAGGCTTTAGCTCCTAAATAAAACCGTTTGAGCATCTCCAGTTGTCAAACAGAAAATAAAAGAAGTACAGTGGCCGTGTGGATAAAGCTTAAACATAAAAGCACTCATGGAGAAGAGGACATAATTGAGTCGGCATGTGTCTTAAAGTTGATTCTTGGGCTGAAAGAACGTCAGGAAGAGTTTAAGTATCAGCAATCATTTGACAGGAGACTTTTTCTAACAGGTAAAATATATATGGTTAAAATAATAGAAATGGAGTCTCAGTTCTCTAAGCAGGGAATAGGTGAATGTTATTTTAACCTAAGGGGGTGTTTTATGTGTAGTTGATTCTCCATGACCGTCCTGCTTTTGCGATAAGTAAACGATTGGTCTGCTTTTAAAACATGAACTTGAATTTTATTTTGTGAAGATGTTTGTTTTTGAATTGCTTTCTTAATAATTGAGTATATTTTTTATGACAATTTTTTAACTTTTAAACTTCAGTATAACTTTAAATATGACAGGTTAAAAGATTTATCTAGTAGTATTTAGATTCTTTTCAAAATAGTATTTAAATTCTTTTCACCTTTTATGTAGTTTTTCTATTTTGTTAATGTCATTATTCGTCTATACTATAGATCATCTTAGTAAGTCTTTCAGTTTCATGCAGAAGACACACTTTAGTTGTTATTTTAGAAACTGATCATTGGACTGGATGTTGATGAATGTACTTTATTATATCCAATCCAGAAGTTATTTTTATCTGTGTCAACACAACTACTTCTTATATTTTGAAAATGTTGAAAGCCTTTCTCTTAGTTTTAAAATTTTACATGACTTAATACCATTTTTAAGTACTGCTCTTCAGGATGAGTTTTGAAGTCATTACTCATGCTTTTCTTATTGCTCAGCTTGACTGTTGTAACTCCGGATCAGATTTTCTACAAACTGCTCCAGGCTGAGTGCTCACAAGGATCAGGGAGGAGGGGAAACGTATTACACCCATCTTGGCCCTTCTCCACTGGCTTCCTGCAAACTTTGGGTTTAATTATAAGACTGTGTTGGTTAATTTCTTGGCATCCATGTGGCTTGCACCTGGTTATTGTATATTGCCAAGCTTTTAACCCCATATGAACCCAAATGTCCTGTCAAAGGGACGGATTGACCCAGAAACAGCTGTTTTGAAAACTAACAAAGGAGGGAAACTTCCAACAGTGGGAAATGAGACTAATTAGTTTAGAGTTTCTTTTAATATTTAAAGAAGTGCAAATGTTTCCCATGTATTCTGTGTCATCTTGATTTTACTATTCAGTTGTTTTTGATAAGTTTTTAATATTCTCTTTACTTTTGTGTGTATAACTTCACACACAAATATATTTTCCATTTATCTGACTTTAAGTTTAAGCAGTGTCTACCTGATGTATATTCAAATAGTCCCTGTAGTCTGGTAGTTGTTCCAATGGAAACAAACCAATTGTTTTCATTCTAAAAGCATTCATTCTGCTCAGTTAGAGATGTCAACAAAAGTATTTATCTATTTATTTATTTATACAATGGCGTTTCTGAGGAACATTTTATGGAGGCTGACAGGAACTGAACAGTGAAGCTGGGAAATTACATACACCAGAGACATTTTACTTATTTTATAATGTCCCCATCGTGCCTCAATAAAAATATTCGGGGTGTTCTAGTCATGGGAATGAAAGTGTTGTCAGAAAGCTTCCTGAAGAGACTTGATGGATTTTTCATTCTCTTTAGAGGCTACAAGTAACATGAAGAAAGGCTGCGATGGCTGACAACTTTTAATTTATTTTAGTGCTTTTAATTTTCCATTTGTTCATGAAACTAGGAATCTAGCGCTAAATACCAGGCATTGTATGTAAGCATGATTTCCCATTCGCAGGTGTGGGTGCTGCCAGTTCGGGTAAACTGACTTTCATGGTCGGAGGAGCAGAAGAGGAATTCACTGCAGCCAAAGAGCTACTCAGCTGCATGGGCGCTAATGTGGTGTACTGTGGTCAAGTTGGAACTGGACAGGTGTGAGCAGATGTCCTTTGTTAGCCTGGAAATGTCCAGATGTACTTCTGATTCCAATTAACTGTTTGTTACAAGAGGGCAAAAGAAAGTAGTTTGTTGCTATTTAGTCAGTGTTTTCATCAGATCTAAATTTTAATAGACTATATTTGAATAAATAATTTGGTGTCCAGGTTATTAAATGGTGATACAGTGTAATCTTCTTACAGGCTGCTAAAATCTGCAACAACATGCTCTTAGCCATCGGCATGATCGGGACTTCAGAGACAATGAACTTGGGAATCAGGTGAATACACTTTCTTGGTTAGAATAGCAGGAAGTGGATAACGAATCGTGACGATGTGTCGGCTCCGATATAATTTCTGAAGCGTGAAATTTTATTCTCATTCACAGACTTGGTCTTGATCCCAAACTTTTGGCCAAAATCTTGAACATGAGTTCAGGCCGCTGTTGGTCTAGTGACACCTACAACCCTGTGCCTGGAGTCATGGAGGGAGTGCCCTCAGGAAATAATTACCAGGGAGGCTTTGGCACCCAGCTGATGGCTAAGGTCAGTTTATAAACCCTGTCATCACCAATATGACGGGAAAAGTATATTTTATGGTTGTAATAGTCATGTTTTCTGACAGTAATAAAGAAAATAATGTATTGGTAGAAGTCCCATTATTTTTGGAAGAAAACATACAATATACAATGGATTCATTTTGCATGAAGTGGATTTTCATCATTCATATAGTTTATGTATTCATCAGATTTTTCCTGAGTCAGTCCAGGGCTTTTATTTTTGTGTCATATGCTGTGCATGTGACGGGGACGTCAGGTCGTAATGCTTCAAATAATCCAGTCAAGTATTCAGTAGTTTAGTTCACATCCCTCTTAAAAAGAATCAAGCCTGTATTATTACAACTTAGAGTAAAATCTCTGTGGTGTGTGGACTAGCGGTTTAGTTTTCAGAGTTTAATTTTCAGCTGTGTTGGTTTTTCTTATATAAGTTTGCTTTTTTTTTCCTCCAGGACTTGGGCCTCGCACAGAACACAGCCACCAACACAAAGACTCCTGTCCCTCTCGGCTCCTTAGCCCATCAGATCTACCGTATGATGTGTGCGCGCGGTTACGCCACAAAAGATTTCTCCTCCGTATTCCAGTTCCTGCGTGAGGAGGAGGGCCAGTAATGTCAGCCTCTACCCCGTCCACAGCCTTGCCATGCCTGGCCCCACACAGGACTAACATAGCGTAGGTAGGGTGCTTTTCGCCACAAGGACTTTTTTTTTTTTTCTTTTCTTTACTTTTCAAAGCAAACTCGTGAAAGACATGAAGCCCAGCGAGATCCAACACAGCGTGACAGACCGCGTGAGAACTTATGTCCTGTCGGAAATCATGTTTCCTGTGTGATCGAGCCTTTTTTTATATTATATATAATAAAACACTCCTTTCGGTTTTCGAGGCAAATCCAAAAAATTAGTAAAAATGTCATTATTCATTGTTTGTCAGGGCTGAACAAACGCAAATACGGTTTAGCCTCCACATATTTATCTTTTGTTTGTGGTCATTTCTTTATGTTGCTGTTTCTTCTGTTAATGGGGGTTACTTCTCTTGACATTGGAATTGTTACTTTGAGTGTCATTATATCCTGTTAGAAAAAATAAAGACTAATTGTGTTGTCTTAATTCACCACTTCTGTTTTAATTCTTCATCTCTTGATTTGTTAATATACATTTTTTCAGAATAATGCTCGTACCAGTTGGGATGATCTTTTCCTGGACACAGCTTAAATAACCAAACATATGCAGTTCAAGTACTTAGATTTAAATGTAGCCAAACCTCAGACACAGAAAGAGAAAGATACAAGTTCTCATGACTAAAATGGCAATTTAATTTCTAAATGCACTCTGCACTGCCTATTTGGACATGCACTGCACAATTTTCACTCCATGACTCTGAGCACTTGCAAGTTAAATAGCTCCCAAATGTTACTTTGCGTCGTGTGTCTCACTGATTCAGTAGTCATTGCCTTTATAGGGGCCTGGCTGCAGACTAGATGCAGAGGTGGGGCAGACATGGCCAGAGCTACACTCTTGCTCCAAAACTTAGAGGACGATCATCGTACCTCGATTTCCATTGGCATCAAGGTTTTAATATTTTTGCTTCCTCCGCCTAACAATGAAACAAAGGTGGTTGCCAACTGTTGCATCATGAAACGTGCTTCATTAATCTGGAGATTTGTTTCCTCTTTTTTTTTTTTTCTAACACACTCTCACGCCGGTGCAGGAGGGCGGCATGTTTCTGATCTAGTTTGCCAAGAAGCATTGAGGGGCCAAGGTGCCACAGGTCATGCGATCACAAGACAAACCCATAAAAAGTCCATTAAGCGCTGTAGGCTGAGAGCTGTGTTGTCATCTTCTTTGATAGTTACTGCAAACAGAGCAGCACTTAGGTCTCCGGCCTCCAGCAGACTGTGACACACGCAGTCCTCGCATCCTCTGCTGCAGCGCGCACGTCAAATCCTGGCATCTTCACTTTTTAATAAGCCAGCTTACGTTTTTATTTTGAAACACGTGTGTTTTGCAGCTCCACAATTACAGCCAAAGAGATGGACACACATTTGCTTGTTGTTCCTTCAGGCGCTAGTTTGACTGGACTCATTTAAATGATGTTTTATCCAAACACTGATGATTTGTTACGAAATGTATCCACTGTTGTTTTTGTTTTGGTTTGTTTTTTAAAAAAAATCCATATTACAACTTGGTACAAAAAGCGGAAGGGTTTTTTTGTTATATTTTACAACATCAGTAGGCTATTGATCCTTTATCTTAATCTGTGCGTTTTAATTGTGCCATATTTTCCACGTGTGTCCACAACATGCGTCTTTTTTAAGAATCGAAAAGAAAACTTTGCAGATTCACTGACGATAAACTCCCGTAAAACACTGTTGAAACGCACCAACAAACATTTTTCATCAGGCCCAATTATTATTATTTTTATTGATTTGATTACAATTACATAAAACCTCTTTTTTTCAATGTGATATATATTGTTCATGCATTTTTTTGTTGCAACTTAACATTAGGTTGAGCCTTTTTGCTTGTGGAAAAAAATGAAAGATACCAAGCATGTAATTTTTTTTGCCACCGTCAGTACCACCCCCATTATGATTTTATTTGGAGACAACATGGCACATTTTAGATATCCAGGTTGCTTGCTTCCACATAGAGCCGTATGTGTGTGTCACATACTGAAATGGCGCAATTAAATTCTTTATCAACAACTCATTAACTATTTATCATTTGGATATTGATCATGGGTTTGATCTGATTAAATGAGCTGCTGATGGAGGAATGTCTCCCAGCTGTTTTCCTTTAGTTTACAGAGTCCGTCGCCCTCTAATGTGAGAACAACGAGACTCAGATGAATCCAGTTGAAGCAGCTCTCACTTATTCAAACTCGGCCGCTTTTGTGATTTAAGAAAACATGCGGGTGTTTCTCCTCTAGTCCAAATGCAGTGTCGCGTAGTGTTAAATAAAAAGCAGATTTTTGCTCGTTTATCATGACAATGCAGTAAAAAGACACACACAAAAAATCAGACATGAACCGATAAAAACTGCTTTTTTCCCCTTCAAACTCTGCTGCTCACTCCTGCCTACGAGCTATGAACTTGGGCCATAAAGATTTACAGCCTCAAAAGGTGGGAAAACTCTATTAAAAATAAAAAGGTGCTCAAATTTAGTTGGGTATACATTCCTCTGCGTCTGTGGTCTCAACCTAAAAATGGCGATGTATGAAACAAAAAATGAATTCTCAGTTAAAGCAGGATGTTATTGCCTCAGGTCCATATTCACCTCTTTAGTCCACCACAACACTCCACTGCAGAATATTTAGACACAGATATAAACCAAGGTGAAAACATTTTATTTTGATACTTACAGCTATGACTCGCTTATGTCTGAGTCTGAATTTTTGTTTTCAGCAAAATAACAACTCGTCTTTGAATGTGGACACGTGCAGTGTAATTTCCAATAAGTTTGCTCAGTTTAAATGATAAAATATTTCTACTTCGGCTTTAGTTTGAACCACTTTGTGCAAATAGTTTTTTCTTTACTTCTTTTTAAAGGCTGATTAAAGACAGAAAACAACAAAAGTAACTTTTCCTAAAAAGGGAGCACAGTCTGTCGAGCTCCTCCTCGGCATCCACTACTGTTTTCTCCTCTGGTTTAAAGTGCCTGTTTGGCTTCACTGCAACTTTCAACTTGACCTTGGCCTCCAGCCGCGTCTAACGCGCATGAATGAGGAGCAGTGCCTTCAAATGTGCCGTGTTTCTACTTTTTCTTGGACACTAAGCTGGTGTTTACGTTGACCAACGCAGTGCCAGATGTGCGGATAATTTAAATAGTGAACGTTGCTATAATATGTAATTAAAATGTATCAATAAGATCAGATTTGTTTCTGTGAAATGTGTCTGCGTAATAGTTGAGCTTTAAATCAGCATCCAAAGCACAAACACTCGGTTCAGATCATTTAATGTTGTGATGGGAGATTTGGTAAAAAAAAAATCAGTAGGTGCTCTTCACCTATAGAGTGAGGAAAAATGCCCAAAATTTACATACAAAGCACCGAAAAACGTAGAGGAATGAAATGATTTCTTGCTGTGTCCTTAAAGTTTGATCGTGCATAACTGGACTGGCACGCGCCACTGGCATCAATTCAGACAGAAAAAAATACATATATCACTTCCAGTTTTTCTCACGCCATGTATTACACAATTCATGTAGTGGGTCTGTTTATGTATAAAACTATACAGCATGATGGGCAGAAGTGCTTTCAATTCACAGTTTCATTCAAATCTCAAAAACTTGATATAGAAAAAAATCCCTCCAGGGCTTCTTGTCTTTAATACTTGGAAATCCAGAGGTACAGTATCTCCTCAAACACACAGCCTGATCTGCGTTATCTGATGTCTAGACGTTTATCATCTCCTTTGCATATCACGTGTTTGGCCCTGGCCAATAACCTCGCGATCTTTATGTACTCAGGCGTGTTGGTATCGTTACTCTGGCCGAGTCCCTGTCTCTGCTCAGTCGAGGGGATTTTGAAAAAGAGTTGGTCGTCTCAATGTAGGGCATGCTATGACCGCCTCATTACTCCTCCACTCGCACTGGATTGACCCGGTGATGTTTCTCTACGACAACGGTTTGGATGAGCGAAGCAAGAACATGGAAGGATTTACTGGAGGCAATTTTGCTGCAAATCAGTGCAGGAATTTGTTAGCGCATCCAACCTCGCTGGCTCCCAGCACCACCTACACCGCGAGTGAGGTGCCAGTCTCTGGCATGGGGGAGCCTGGGAAACAATGCAGCCCCTGTTCTGCCACCCAGAGCTCACCCAATGCATCTTTGCCCTATGGATATTTTGGCAGCAGTTATTACCCATGTAGGATGTCACACAGCAGCGTTAAGGCTTGCGCGCAGCCTTCTGGTTATGGCGATAAATACATGGACTCGTCGGTCTCTGGTGAGGAGTTCTCCACCAGGGCGAAAGAATTTGCATTTTATCAGGGCTATTCCTCGGGTCCTTATCAGCCCAGCTACTTGGACGTCCCTGTGGTACCTGCGCTGAGTGCTCCATCTGAGCCAAGACACGAGCCTCTGCTGCCCATGGAGCCCTACCAACCGTGGGCCATCACCAACGGATGGAGTGGTCAGGTTTACTGCGCCAAGGAGCAGCCACAGTCAAATCCTCTGTGGAAATCCTCGTTACAAGGTATTTTATTATTTCTTATTAACGCAGAAATATTCAGTGTTTACGGGAATGTGCAATTACACTTGCAAAAAAGAGGTACCTGCATGCGTAAAGTTGAAAACTCTTTTTTTGTCACTTCATATTGCGCTTAAAATAAAAACAGAGACCAACTCATTTTCCTTGTGCAGTGCAGCAGATTAAAATGTGATTCTGAATTTCTTTCCACAGACACTATATCTGGTGGAGACAGCTCGATCCGCCGTGGGAGAAAGAAGCGTGTCCCATACACCAAGGTGCAGCTGAAGGAACTGGAAAGAGAATATGCCACCAATAAATTCATCACCAAGGACAAAAGGAGAAGGATATCCGCGCAGACGAACCTGACAGAGAGACAAGTGACAATCTGGTTTCAGAACAGGCGCGTAAAGGAGAAAAAGGTCGTCAATAAATTCAAGAGCTCCAGTTAGCTCTGGAGATATTGTATCAGGAAGTGAGAGGCGGACATGGATGCGCCTTTATCCAAAAAAGAAACTGTTATAATTTATTACTTTATGAACAGTTTAATGGGCGCCACAGCGGCTCTGTTTTGATCTACACATTTCCTTCCTCACATTTTAATTGGAACCAGTCGATACGGCCTGTTAACAGAAGATCGGAAATGGTTTGGAACATGTTGACCAAGGCGATTCTGCGTGGGATGCTTTAATATTCACCACACGATGAGACATTTGTGCCTTGAAGGACGACACACTCTTCTAATCACGCGCTTTTCTTCTGTTTAATAGGACACAGAAATAAAGAAGCTGAAGCTCATGGAACCGTTTACAATAAATACTTTCTGTTTGTAGGAAGTGATGCGGTGAGAAAAAAACGTGTCATCTTATCTGTGATCATCACAGTGCAAACAGACCAGGCTAAAAATAATAATAATCATGATAACAATCAAATCCATAAACCAATCAGGAGAATTAAACTTTAAATTAAACTTACTTTTCATCAGTTTGTAAGCTTGAAAAATACAGTTTACGCAGCACAACCAATCACTTAATTCAAAATAAAGTGAAGTTGTGTGTATTGGACAGTATCTGCTGACACGGTATCAAACATGAGACTATCCTGTGCATGTCAGTAGTCTGGCCCTCACTTTGTCCACATCACCGACTTTTTTCTGAATACAGGGTTTTTGTTTTTTTACTCAGAGTATCTCGCCTGACAACCTATGCAACTTCTGCCTGTCATTTAAGAAATGATTATGCAGAAAAGACATATTTAAACATGTAAATACTATGACTGCAACTATCTATCCTTTTTTTTTTTACTGCAGTAGCCAAAGTTTTTGACAATAAATGTTTGAGAGACGCCATGTGATCTTGTCATTTTCATTTATCACCTTTCAGTCAAATTGAATATAAATTCTCGATCGATTAACTGAAGGATTTACAAATCCCTCCTATGGTGTAATATTATTTTGCAAATGGGTCCAGTATATTTTCTGCAGCGGTGAAGGTGTGTGTAGGCCCACAGGCCTGCAGGACAGCCTGAGCCTTCAGGAGTCTGTCGCCATCTAGTGGTGAAGCTCTGTCAGCACAGTGCGTCTGTCTGCTGACTGAAGTCTGTGCGTGTCTCATCTGTCCACTCACAGAACTATGTGTGAGTGGGTTTATGTGTGTTGATGTACGTTAGAAAAAGAGAAATGATAAAAATAAACCTATAGCTTCACTTCTTATAAAGCTGCCTATCATTAAAATGTGTCATAGGGCAACTTGGACAGATAAGAACCCCGAACTATGTCCTCATATCAATGTCTCCTGTTACGCAAATATGGCAGAGCTACAAAATATTATATGTTGTAGTAAATATTATATAATATTGTTCATATGGCAACTACTTGATGTTTGATGATTTCATAAAGATAAAGTCGTTACACAGCAGAATTGATATGATTATTTATCATTTTGTTTCCTCAGTTGCGTTATTGACATTATTACATTTTGTTTACAGCTCATTATAATTCTGCTGATTCTTCTTGATCGGTATTCAAACGATCATCAAATTGATGAATTTGCTTAAATGTGAGAATGGAAATGTTTTCTTCAGATGTTTCACTGTTAGCTCAGATTTCATTGTGCTAAAATTAATTTAATACATTTTAAAGTTAAATCAACAACAATTATATTTGTACAGCTGCAATTTGTAGTTTCGTTTCTAAACTATCTATGTTATCATATTTTAAAAAAATTTAATGCACAAAGACCAAACTTACTGAAATTCATTATTACTGAATCGAAACCTTCACATTTATTTCAAAACCGGCGGCTCTTTTTCCTGGTATAACTGTGTTTAGATTTCACAAAATCTGTTTCAAAAAAGTAAAAAATGTGCTTTGATTTTAATTTTGACATAGTTTGAAACAAAACCATTCACACTGGAAAAAAAACCGCAGTGAATAATATGAACTTAACTAACTGTGAGTGTGTGGGACGTGATGGACCAGGCTGTTGACAATACACACTTCTCGTTCCTTCAGTTCTCCTCGAGGTGCCTGCGGTGCAATGTTGGGCCATTTGTCTCATTTACCATTAAATCAACCAGCAGACTACTATGTCAGGATGGAGACAACAGTATACATTCATATAATGATCCAGAACTTATTTAAAAACACAAAATCAGAATAAAATATTTGTATTTTGTGTAAAGTTCAAATAATAAATGACGGAATCAGGTTCAGCACGATCTAAAAACTCACTTTTCAGCGGTCACTTTTTCTGAGGGATGGACCATTATTATTATTATTATTATTATTATTTACATTAACCAGGCAGTGCTGAGAGTCACCTTCTCGGCTCGTGCGTTAACAGCCGATAACGCACCTACCAACAGGTTATAATTCAGTAAAATGTAATATAACCAATTCAGCTGCTTTCACTGATTCCCTCTGTGTTGTTTCTCTAAACACTCTCCTACTTTCTTCTCCCTCTGTATAAACCCTCCACAGTGAGCTGTCCCTTCCTGTTGCTCTGTGTCACTGCGCCCTCCATCAGTCACACAGCAAACTGCACGTCACTCCACAGTGTCCTGCAGACCTGAAAAGTGTGCAACTGTAATAACCAAGACCAATAATAAAACAATAAACTATTAATATTAATCTTATTTAATCACAGAAATAGTAAAAATTTACGTTGTTGTTGACTCTTCCTGTTCAGTGAGGAGAAAACCAGAAAGATTACATCGTAACAAAGATGTAAAAGTAATTTAAAAAAAAAAGATTAAGTCACCGAGTTACTACATTAAAAAAATACATATTGATATATATATAACTTCCTCAGTGTGTTTCACTCTTTTATGTTTTGTGTGCTGGCTGGATGACGTTGGACGTTGCGCAGTGAACTTGAGACAAGAGCGAAAATCTTTGTTGCTTTTTAAGACAAAACATCAAGTTGATCCAATATCCTAATATCTACAAACTGACATATTAATGAGAATATTTAAATGGAGTTGACATTCACCAGAAAGATTTACCTTCAGCTCTGGAGATTTCTGCTTTCCTCACACATTAATACAATCAACACGGGACCAAATCTCCTATTTGTTCGCATTTGTCTGAGACAGAGATATGATGCAATAAATATTCCAATACACATCTATATAATGGCGCAAATTCACACTTTAAACTGAACACAGTAAGGTAGTTAATGCAGTGGATGAATGTGCGCCCAGATCTGCTGTCTCTGTAGCATAATGACTTTCAACAGTCATTCAATAGCTGAGCACGAGGCTGAATTTGTATAAGTTTAAAAATAAAAAGCTCCTATTAGTTTCTTTATGACATCACACAGAGTCATCTGTCGCCACCATCTCTTATAAACTACCCTGCTTCCGGATGAGCTCCCAAAGGTGTTGTCAGACTCCTCCAACTTTTCCCACTTCTCTGCTGAGTTTCTGTACAACTTGATTTCACCATTCAACTCTCAAGCGCCATGTTTAAATGTTTCAAATCACTTTAAATCATATTTTCCAACCTTGTTTATTACTTTACAAATGATATGTTGGCTTTAGTGACAGTTTCTCAGAGGCCTACAATGAAAATGGTTAAACGGACCTGTGGGGTTTGTGTTTGTTTAGTTTAAATATCCTTTTCTGTTTCAGTCATCTGAAAATAAAAGTCTCATAAAAACACAAACTCTTGCAAATCAGACAGTTTATATGTTTCCTCTTTAAATCAAATCAGAAAAGTAGGGAAACCGCATACAAACAAATAAATAGTACTTCCAACATTTCATAACACAGGGTTAAAACCTGCTGTCACTGTCTCTCACTGAATATAGAGAAAAACTAAACTAAAATCAATGCGAATAACTGTTTACGTATTGTTGTGTTCAGGCTACATGACGTATTTTAGAAAGTTCACATGCAAACAAAATCTGTTTTTAATCTACTGTTCAAAGTATTGAAATATATTTATACTCAAACATCACGGATTAGGCCTTTCGTGTGTAAATCTTTAATAACAAACATATTTTCGACTGAATATTAAAAAATCAACACAGCAAGTTAAAAAGCAGGAAGCGGACACACAACACATACCGGTCCAAGTGTTCACCCAAACATCTGGGACACAGGAAGAAAACACTTTTAATGCGTCAAATAATTTGATTTACTAAATCCTAACAACCAATCAGAACTGCTACATCAGCATTATTTCATTTTCTACTTTTCTGCTGCAATAAATATATATTTTTGGGGGATTTTGTGTTACAGGTTTTTTTTTTTATTTCCCTCTTTACCTTTATTGCATTAAAACTTTTCAAGTCAGTCTCACCAGGTTTGATTTTCATATGATTAACTGTGCAATACAAAGAATAATATTGTTATTCATAGTAGTAACTACCGTTTATGAATTTTCCACTAAATTTTTATAGCAGCTTTTATTTTATGTTAAACATATTTTTACGCAATTTTGTTTTCCTTATTAAAATAACTACATCGAGGCCTACATCCTTTGATTTATATGCAGCCTGCATCCGTACTGATGAGATCTGTGTCACTTCTTTTTCTTCTTCATGCATCGATATAATAATGCACATTTATAGGCTCGGGTTAAAGCGTGTAGCTGTTTATAATCAGTCAGACATGCGGGGAAGGATGCGTAGACCTTCTACTGGTCTCAGTGCTGCTATGAAGGCTGGGGTTGATTAAATATTTCTCAAAAGAATAAAAATTTTCCGTCAAATTTATTATTCAAGACCATTTTAATTGCCAAATGAATATTGGGTTCACAGTAATAACACACACACACACACTCACAGTCGATTAAAGCTGAATAAGTTCAGGTTAAACAGTCAGCCACTTGGGCAGAGTGAAATATTACAGTCTCTTAATGCTTCCCTGCAGATGACAAATTCACAGGCTTTGATGTGCAAAACGTGAATTTGGACTAAATTCTAAAATGGGCTGCATAACAGGATTAGTGAGATGTGACACATGTGCCCACTTACTCCACAGTGATGACAAATGAAAATGGATTGGAGTGTGGGAAATAGCCCGTGTCCAAAGCTTTTATATTGGGCGTTGCAAAGGGAGAACAGGGCATGCAAAAGACTGTAGCCCCTTCGGCAAATACCTTTATTATCCATAGCTGCTGAACAGCATATCAAGCGTCACGCGCAGGTTTTGCAGAGTAAATATCAGCTGATTACCCTGAACTTCATTCTGAATTTTACTTTTGCGTAATAAAACTTCACCAGTTTTATACGCTGGAGTTTCATTACACACTTTTAAAACTGAGACGTATCAACTTTTACGCACAGAAACAGACACGCAATTAAACATGATTTTTGGGGATAATGTGGTTTGCAGTAGAGTGACGGGGTTAGGCTTTAATGATCGTGAAAAAAAAATGCTCCAAACGCACACAAATCAGCCATAAGGGAGACATACAACTAAGCCTGCCCTTTCAGTGTATTGTCTTTTTGTCCCCGAGTGCGAAACTGGACTGATGGCTGACAAAAGTGCAGCATGACTCACATTGCTGCACCACTTGTGGACTAGATTGGTCTATAAATAGCCAGAGGAGCTATATTAACAGACAGACGATGACTTTATTCCTGCTGGTGGTTCACTGAAAAAAATTAATAAATAAATAGATTTAATTAAAACAGCGACCAAATTACTTTAGCATCCGTGGATCTAGCTCCAAATTCTACCCAGAAACGATCATATCAAACTTAACAAGCTCTCTGTTGTAGTATCAGTGTTGTCATCTGTGCGTCAAAGTTCAAGCCTCACAAGCACAACTAAGTCTGCATGTTGTTGCCTTCATGGTCCAAAGTGTGATCCTCATCTTTAAAAGCCTTCAGACGCCTGTGCGGAGGTTAAGGTTAGGGTTAAGGTGAGGGTTGGCTCTAAAAACCAACTTAAAGGTAAACACTGCAGGTTAAGCAGCTTGGTGTGAAATCGGATTTAATTCTCTGTTTTTCCACCTTGTAATGTATTAGTTTAAGGATAATAGTGCACAGCCACAGAGAAGTAACCCGACAGAGGCTCTGCAATAATAAAAAAAACCCCGCTGTATTAGACATTTCGCTCTTTTAATGCAGCCAAAATGGTTCTTAGCAAAACTCCCTTTCAGTATTTTTTTCCTTTTTCCACAGCCAAAGGTCGACTTTATAAGTTGTTTGACTCATATAGCCTACATGTAGAGACGTAGGCTATCTGTCATTTTGTGCCAGTGGTCACATGGCTTTGGCCCTCAGGAATGGATAGAGATGGATCCCCACGTCAGCTTGTACGTCTAAGGATTTCTGCTCCACCAGTCTGCCTCAAAGTGACTGGAGCGCAGCGTCGCGGAGGAACTATGCGAGAGGATTGTGATAGGACGTTTCCAACAGCAGAATATGGATTTTGATGAACGGATCTCTGGCTCCAATATGTATTTACCGAACTGCACTTACTACGTCTCCGGAGCAGACTTCTCGGGTCTCCCTCATTATTTAACCCAGAGCCAGTCCTCCTGCCCCATGACATACTCCTACCAGTCCTCAGCCCTGCCACAGGTCCCGTCGGTGAGAGATGTGGCTTTCAGAGACTATGGCATTGATACTTCAAGTAAATGGCACCACAGCAGGGGGAGCCTATCACATTGCTACGCTGAGGACATCGTGCACAGGGACAGCTGGGCGAGCTCGACCTCACGGGGGGGAGAGATCCTGGTGAAAGGCAGCTCCAGCGCCAGCCACAGCTCCAGCTCCTCCAACCCGACGCCCGGCTTCTATGGCAGCGTTGGCAGGAACGGGGTCCTGCCTCAGGCGTTTGACCAGTTCTTCGACACTGCCTACG
>OOFC01007748.1:5038-19461 GCA_900323345.1 Pseudochromis fuscus
TAAAAAAAAAAAAAAAAAAAAAAAGTGGGACAGAAGACTGTGGGAAGACACACACTGCAGAGAGACGGCTTTATATTTCAGCTACTGTGACACAGCACCAACAAAACGACTTTAACTCTGAAAATGCACTTAAACCTATGATAGTTTTCAAGACTGTGGAAAAAGGAGCCTATATTTTCATATTTAATGACATTTAAAATTAGGCTGACACCAAGTTTACAGCTCCCTGGCTCCTTAGGGTTTCTACTTGCATGACATTTTAAGAAAAATGACCAGTTTCCTCCTAATATATAAAAAGCTGAAATGACCAGCTTGATTAAAACAGCGTAATTAAAATTTTAATTAGGTAGAAACAGTCATCCATCAATCTGTCAAATATGGAGGGTTGTAATGTTAGCAATATAACCTGTTATCGGACTGGTTGCCTCAGAGTAAACTATTTTGAGAGTAAACTATTATGAATTTATGCGAACTTAAAAAACATGTGACATAATTAATGTGTACACTCAGTTTCATTTAATTGAAGACATTCGCTAATGATTGTTCTGATGTAGAGGTGTGAAGTTAAGGGATCAACAATCACCAGAGCGAATACAAATTATCCTGAGAGGAATATTAATGCACGTAACCAAATTTCATGGCCATCCATTTGATAGCTCGTCAATCTCAGTAGTCAGTAGTTTTCATCCTCTGGGGATCATGAAGACATGCACGAGACTGAAAGACAAAACCTGGAATTCAGACAAATATTTCTTCTACAGCCAAAATTACAAAAACCCTCCAAATCAACTGTAATTGCGCAATTAAATAAAAGACAGACTGCTACTCATTTCTGTCCCATTTGTTTATTGTACACTCCCTGACATCCGGATCTCGTTATTAATTACAAAATCTGGATCTCATTTCTGAGCTCTCCCCCCAGTAATGAGGAAATCCGGATATTGTAATCATGAGACATAATAATGAAAGTTGCAATTATTTTCTCCTTTCGTGAAAACAGTTAAAAAAGTCTAACAAACTGATGCTGTCATCCTTAGAGTCATAGGATCACCTGGTTCGCCCACCGTGCAACTAAACACGACCCCACTGCAAACACTGAGAATGAGACACGTCTGGATAAAGGTCACATTATTTCCCAACTAACTGTCTCAGGCCCGGGTGTGATAAAATCTCAGCATGTGAACCTGTTGTGGCACATCTGTTCGGGTGGGCTCCCCTCTCCACTCGAAAAACTAATCATCTGTACGATTCGCAAGAACCGCCTCCCACTGTAATTATCATGCTGCTTACCAAAAGGGATATGAAACAATGGGGCTGTGAGTAAGACGTCTGGACATTTTGAGTCAATGCCAAATGCCTGTCTGGGGTGCGATGTGAGAGAGCTGCTATGTCAGACAGACGTGACGGGAGGGAAGTATTATAACCAAACCCCAGTCATCTGGATCACCCTCCATGTAATAAAATTCATTAGTCTGGCGAAGATTTTTAATACAGTCACAGGCAATAACACAGACACACAAACACAGCACAGAAGACAATGGGAACAAAGTGCAGTAAAAGGGGAAAGTAGCAGATTTAAAGAGTCAGATGTGCTTTTCTAAATACATCCTTTCATTTTACAGACTGTATTCATCCAACATGCAACTTTGGGATGTTTTTTTTTTCTGTACTGCCAGGAGCATATGGTCAAGATAAAAACCTCACACAAACACTAAAATGACAATGCAACAAAACATACATCCACCACTAAGATTGTCAAACTGAAACAGACAATAGTGAATAGCTGCATTTGGTTTCTAAAGCTATTAACAATTTAAGCTGTAACACTTGAAAGCAGCAGTAATGTCCAGTTCAGGGAAACTGCACTTCTGTACAAAGAGTACTCCTGCAGTTACCAGGAGTTACGTGGGTAAAAATAGAAACTTCACATATTGAATTAGCTGTAAATTCAGAGATGAGGTTACTTGAAAATGTCTAAAATAGCAAAAATTAACTAAAAAATGAATAAATAGTTGAGATTATTAGCTAAAGTAGTAAATTTATTAAAGGTAACATAGCTAAAATAGTTAGCAAACAGTACTGAATATATGTCTGACTAAAGTAATGACTAAATGGTTACAAGATTTTAAAGAAACATAAAATAGAACTTAAAAACATCCATAATTTAATAGGTTGTGATACTGAGAGCTCATAGTATAAAAATTTCCAGCATGTGAGACCAAAGGAAACGCCACCACTGGGCAGCCATGATGATGACATCACATGGGCTCATGGCTGAATATGTTGTGGATTCTGCTGTGGTGACAACAGAGAGTAATGCAACAACAATCCCAATGCTTCTGCAGTTTAACTCACTGTGTGTAGCTTCCACCACATGCTGAGCCCATGTGATGTCAAAACAGTTCAACCAATCACAAGATTCCTGCAGTTTTCTGATTGGTTGGCAGCCTTTATAAAATCGTCCATGATGAGGATGATACTTTAGGACCGAGTTTCTGAGAGGACTATCTTAGTTGAATGAGCTCTTTATTTTCAAATATCCCCATGAATTGTTAGTTTGTGATCATGGATTTTCTATTTCTTTAAGTAATAAATAAACAACTCAAGCCCAAAGTGGAAAATGGTGGAAATAGATCAAATATCCAGTGTTATACTATTACAAAACACATAACATACTGATAACCCGATTTAAACTGAACTAACATATCTGTTGATAAGGAGATACCGGAGATCTGGATGCCAGTGCTTTGAGTTGTGTAAACTGTATTCACCCACAGAAAAAGGCAAATATTTCTGACATAACAAAGATCTGATAAAGCACGTTAGCAGTTCTGTTTAAGTGGGTCTATCCACAGAAATACAGCTCAGATGGTGGGAGGAAAACGGATGGATGAGTGGGTGTAAATAACTCGGGTCCAGACTCAGCACTTAACATCGCAGATGTATTATTTAATAATGCTATAACTGAAGGGCTCTTAATTAACCAAATGGGATGGAGTGCACACTGACAGCAATGTCCAACAAGGCTAAAAACCAGTCACTTAAATAGATGATGAAGGTCCTCCAAACAAATCATTTTGTCACTAATAATTACTGCGTCCCTGCCATTCCTTTATTTTTAATCACATCCTGAAGTTGGTAGTGATCCATCTGACAAACTGTGGGCAGGCAGAATGAGTGTGAGTGGCAGGCAGCCAGAAAGACTGTGTCTACTATCCTTGGCATGTCGGCCACATCCTGCAACAATGCTGAAGAGGTCACAGTTCACGGGCCAGTTCGCTGGCTGCGGCGCACCGATGAAACCACGGCCCTGGACACACACACACACACACACACACAGAATGTCTACACCCTCACATGAGCACATACACCAAATGGAAAAAAAGAGTCACTGCCAACAGCTTTAATGCACTCGGCTGTACTCGGAGCACCAGGTGTTGCAGGCCCTGTTTTAATAAGTGTGAGCCAGCCAGACGCACAGCTAGGCTGCTCTCAGTCAATTAAAACCTCTCTCCTCCAACACACACCACCTGAGAGTCCGTCTGCCGGCCAGAAGAACAAACACACACAGACAAGGCAAAGAGGAGGCGCAGCGACGGTAAATTCATCACCGGCGCACAAAAAGTCATTTTCACGTAAAAATTCCAGTCGGCTGCATCTGCGAGGCTCTCGAGACAAATTAGAGCAGAGACGTTCCACTGAGCCACGAGGCCGTGCTCTCCCTCTCCGCCGCTTCATCCCTAAGGTGTGCGTACGTGCGCGTGACTTTTTCCCTCTTGTCAAAATGTGACACGAGAAGCTAATTTAACGGCCGCGTACGGAGAGGGGTCCTGTATCCCCGGCAACCAAACAAACGGAGACACGTGCTTCCTCTCGCTGTTGGCTACGCATGACGGTTTGGATAAACACCGGGCGAATACTGGAAACTTTCACTCTCACATTTTCACTCACACGCTCCCGTCTCGGTCTTTTTTTTTTTTCCAGGTTACTTTCGCAGAACATACCGTCTCTGGGAAAGAGGCAATCAGGGTACAACAAGACATGCACGTGTTTCAGTCAATGGAAGAAAATACTATTGGAGATTCTTTAAATACTCTTCCAGGGGACATTTTTAGACTGGAGAGTTATGTCATAACAGAAAATCTAGACAAGTGAGAGGCCAGACTCAAGAGCTGTTTTCATCTGTTACTGTTTAGATCCTGCTAATGGCAAAGCCCGACACTTATCAAGGTTAAATAAAGACAATGTGAAGCGCTGCAACAGGCCTCACACTCCTGTTTGTAATCAGTCTTTAGGTAGGTGGGAGGTATTCAAATAAACCAAGAGGGATTTTTTTTTTCCTCCTTTGAAAACAGATGTCAGAAATGACTGTGTGAGGAGAGGTGTCATTAAATCAAAAGCTCTTGGACTCACAGATCGTAGTGTTGGTTCCACTTGGGGTCAAGTGTGTTCCTCACAGTGTCGGTAGAGTGGCATTGTCCTGATCCGTCCACGACCACCTTGGCAAAGGGATCGGGGAGGCCTGTGGGGAGAGAGGCAGCGTCAGCACACTGAGAATAACAAGACACTACAGACACAATACACTGGATGCTGTGGGGTCTACTTTGCTGGTTACTGCTGTGGGTCTATTCAAAAGCTGGTCTCCAATACTGGCCAGGACCATAACCATGGACTGTACATTACAAAAAAATATCTAATGTTATGTCTACTGTTGGTTTGTTGCATTTTGAAGCCTGGAGTTTGGCATTTGAACATCAGCATGTTGGTTCTGCAGAGCCAGATGTGACCATATTTGGATATGAGGGGTGGAGTGAGGAGGCGGGCCTGACCCTTGAACCTGAGGACACTGTCCAACTCGAGTTAAGGCGTGGTCTGTCAATCAAACTAACCACACCCATAAATCTTCCCCTTTTTGAAGCCTGACATCTACTTCATGATGAAATGATTTTTACATGGACCACCAGGTCAGTGAGAAGAAGAGTTGACTGCAGCTGAAGACATGAGGGAAAATATGTATTGACTGAGGATTTAATGATGGAAAATGACCATTTGTGAATTGAAGTCAAATGGATCCCGAGTTTTTGGAGCCAGCGTCCAGCAGACTTTGGTGGTACTGCATTTTTTTTTTGCACTTCTGCATTGGTCCGAATTTCAACACCCGGTGACTACGTCCATTATTTCTATGCAATCTACGGCCATAATTCAATTCAACTTTATTTATATAGCACTTTAAAAGACAGCATAGTCAGCCAAAGTGCTGTACACAAGCATAGTAATGATATAAACAAGTAAAAGCTGGACCCTAAGTAATGGCTGGGAGGGGAGAACAATGGTGAATAAATTAAACACAACGTGCCTGCAAATATTTCAAAGTAAAAGCCCTGGTAATAAGTGAATCTGTCTACAGATTTTAAACGGTTAAAGGAAATGTTGCGTTTGTATCACCAGTGTAATGCAGCAAGTTTCATGTTTTGAATTGGTCTGCTCTGGATCCTATGTGAAGCCTCAAAACGAGGCTTTGCACTGAAATAGGACCAATTGAAAATAAAGGCTTTCCTCTAATACAAGCTCCAATAAATAAATAGTCCAGCCCAAATTTGAGGATTTACAGTAAGACCAATTTACTTTTAATGCTAAATGAGGTCCCCCGCTGGTTTAAGTATTAGTAAATTAGTACTTAATTTAGTATAATGAAATATATTAAACTTGTGAAATTACACCACAGAGTATTCACTGAATACATCAACATGCTAATTAATTAATCATATAAACCATCAAAGCTTGGTAAGTGAGACTTTTAGTCATTAATCAGGAGAAATGTCAGCTGGTTGTAGAGCTCAGTCAACCAATCACACCAGAAACAACTATTGTATGAGTGAGGTTTAAAAAACGCAGTCACATCCTTCCCATGCAGGCTCAGTATTGATGACAAAAACAGGGAGAGAACCGTATGGATTTTGCTCGCTAATAAGGACACACGGAGCTTGTTATCATTGTTCTCAGTGGCGCTCTCAACCAACTCCCTAACCCAATGTTTGCTCAGCTCCTCAACACTGGAATGGCAGGAATGGGCACCACAGAAACCACCTGAGTGAGCAGGAGACCTTTACATGCTCACTCACCATGACAGCCCGACCCAAACACACCAAAACACTCACCACACTGCAGACACCTCCACGCAAGTAGCTGAGAAGCTAGCGAGGAGTGGGTGTAAGAAAGCACGTATATTTTTAATATGAAGCCCAAAGAGACAATATATACACACACAAGGATCTGTTGTATTTATTAAAGAGACAGGCACTAAAAAACACTCATCTGCTTCCAAGGACGTATGCGGGAAAACATCCACATGTGGCTGAATAAGTAGTGTGTTGTTGAGGGCTAACAGCAGGTACTTTATCAGCCCAAAGGTTTGAGAGGCCTTTACAGCGCATGCTTCATATTCCCACCAATCCAAAAGGGAACGTCTAAAACAACGGTTTCAAAAGCCAACGTGGGTTTATCATAAACAGCTGTGACGGGTGGATACTTACGGAAGAAGTCCTTCTTCACCAGGTTTTTGGCACAGAGGACTGAAAGAGAGAGAAGAAGAAACATTACATTCAAATACTAACCTCATTCACTCATAATCTCTCGCTAACAAGAATAAACATTTGAAGCATTTACAAATCTGTAATCCTCCTGAACCAGCACATATACTTATTTTTACCCTGAGTTTTTTTTTTTTTTTTTCCCCTTTTGAATGATAGGTTAGAAAAGTGGGAGGAATGTCCACGGGTAGGCAGCAGGAAATGATTCGTCTAGTTTTGGATTTAAGCAGGAAAACGTTGCACTGAGAACAACTGCATTACAGCCATGAGGCAAACACGGGCCCAGTTCAGTACAGATCACACAAACCACCGCTGAGAGAGGATGCACCTTGACAACAGTGCGTACTCTTTCTATAGGTTTAAAGTTAATCAATTATCGTGCCATCAGAGTAAATATAAAAGTGTCACACTGATGTCTTCATTGCAACATTTTGACTCGACGCTCCAGTCTGCCTGCAGCCCAGAGCCTCCATCCTACTGATCTGCTCAGATCCACGGAGGCGGTTGCTGAGGTGACGAGGGCGCAGCCACTTATAGCCTCCCGTGTAAGTGTGGATGGATGAGGAAGCTCAGTTAACCACCTGGGTGTGTTGAGTGCAGGGTTACAGCCAGTGAGTCAGGCACATGGAAACACTCTTTGTTTTTTCTTCTGAGGGGAGAGCCGCTAATCGCTGTGGATATTGATGTGGCTGATTCACTGGTTTGAAGAGGGAGGATACATTATAACAGAAGTGATACAAACCTAAAACAGTCATTGTAGCTTAGGCTTCATTAGTATTAGCAGCAGTGAGGGAAACCAAGTAAAAAGGTCCAGAGAAGGATTGTGAAGAAAAAAAAAAAAAAAGTATTTGATACAGCTGAAGTTGTAACATCTGCTCGCCAACACTTGGAAGTGCAACTGGAATGATTCAACGCAGACCTCAGTGAGACACTATGTTAATGATCTCATCGCTGGAATTTAATTTTTTTTTTCAATGAAGTCTATACGACACAGTGCGTACGCTGCTGGTCTGTCTGCTGTCTGACTGCTCACATGGCACCGCTGCTGTTGTGCCATGTGCTGTGCAGGTGTCTCCTCTGCAAACAGAGATAATGTCGTGCGTTGGGATTATTTAAAGGCCAAAATGTGTTTGTTTATTATCACTTCCCTTGAATGTTTGGCCTTCAACTGTGCAAAGAGACGTGTGAAAACGGTTTTCTCATTCAAAAGTTTAAAACGTGTATGTATCAATGGTGCCATAACACCAGTTAATCAACAGGAGATATATAATATGTGCAAACACACACACACAGCATATCAGGGACAAAGAAAAGTATTTATGTTTTTAAACTATTATTACTGTTATTGTGCATTTCAGCATAAACTATGAACTACTCAGATTAATAGAGTAGTTTCCAACGACTGACACAGGACACACAGTGAACTCAGGTTCCAGGTTATGTTCATCTGACTCAAACTAATGCAATCCAAGTATTTTGGATAAGTAAAAAACATATATACTGATATGAATTTAATGGTAAAATAGGAACTAAATGAGAGTGAAAACCAAATTGAAAATGAAAATAAATAAACGATACTAAAACATGTAAATGTCCTAACATTATCAAGCCTAATCAGCTGCAAGGATTTTATTGTACAATTATGAATACAGACTACAGAGGCTTTCACAATTCACATCTGGTTATATAAATAATTTAACTGAATTCTGCTTTGAATGAATCTGTTTACATTGTTATCCTGTTAGATGAGGCTGTTGTGGTCCATTAAGCCTCATTAACTGACCTTCATAATGACAGAAGCTGACAGAAACTTTGAGTAACAGACAGTTTTATTCAGTTAACTGAATGGTTGATTGTTTGATTTTGTACAATTATCTGCTGTCTGTGAGTCTGCATCATGAGGTGGATCTGTTTAATGAAAGCAATTCATTAATGTTGTTTTGTATTGCCAATTATTTGTCCGTGACAATTTTTCTGAAAGCCTTTTAAGGTGAGTGGTGTCCACTAGCCCCGCCTCTCTCATATAAACAAGGTGGACAAAATAATCAAAACAACCACCACTGCGGACTATAGTGAGGTGTGCCGAGTAAAATGATAAAAACAATAGTAGCAGCAGGTATGAAACTGCCACATGAGCCCTTTTTCACACCTGTAATTGGGTTCACTGTAGATAAAACAACAAGTGGATTATTGGTTGGTAGAAAAATAACTGGCTGCATGAGACTTCTCTCTGGCTTGGCTCAGGCAGGTGAAACTACTCAGACAAACAAACAGAAAGGCACACCCACAGTAGCAGACTGCAGCTTAAGCTGTTCAATCTGTGGCCCCGGCCTTTTCCTCTGCCCCTCCAGTCCATACCACACATACTCAGACACACACACACCAAGTCAAATGTCAGTGTGAATCACTTTAAGTCTGAAGTGAAACAATGTTGGTCACCAGGAAACTCAAGGAAGGGGGCGGGGGGGAGGACTAAACCTTTAAAAAAACTAAATACAGAAATCAGCAGCTTCACACAGCAACATCTGCATGTGCATGGTGTTTAGAGACGCACATGTGAGACGGAAACTGGATGCATACCCGTCTCGAGGCGAAGGGGGGTGGGGGGGTGCAGAACATGCTCGACAGATGAGGAAGAATTTCTTTCCGCAAACATCCCTGGGAATGGGTTACGTTCCAGTGAAACCCACCTAATTTCTAAAACATCTGGTACGCATCACGTTCAGTCGCATTCTTCCTCAACACTGAGGCGGGTGTATTTGCGTGCACACACACACACAGACCCCCCCCCATTGACATCGTGCAGCTCTCCACACACAACTCCAGTGATCTAATTAATTAACAAGCACAGGGAGAGGAATGTGTGTGGAAGAGGTGGACTAAGGTAACAGGTGACATTTTTCCTCACGCCACAGTCAAGATCCACAGTATAGTGAAAAGGTTGGAGACGCTTTAGATGTCATCTGTCCATTCTGCAGCAGGGCAACCAGCTCAAACTGAAACATCTTCAATGACAACAAAGAGTTTTGCAGAAGACAGTATGGCCACCGCAGATCCCTGATCTCATGGAGTCCGAAGTCACAGAAGTCATCGCTTTCATTTTGGAAAGCATCCTCAACTTCACTTTAAGCATCTCAGACGTCTGCACAGTAGGGTATGAAATGTGAAGAAGACCTTGACATTTGATTTGATGGTGTTTCCAAAGGAGAGAAACACACATCAAACATTTTATTCCCCAGTCTAGGAGTCACAATGCAATAACTCCACATGAGGTTAAAGAGAAAAATAAGAGTGAGCCACTGGGAAATATGGCTCAAAACAAAACGGTGAGGTGCTAGCAAAACAAAAGCCTCCATTCAAAGTCCAGGAACAAAAGAAATGACAATTGAGACAAAATGAGACGGACTGCGGGGAAACGCACGGCCCACACAGCCGAGCGGAGCCCAGGGAAACGTGCAGACCCTCCTGCGAGTACATAAGCAGCGTTGGGCTAGCCACACATCAGGAAGCCAACACTGCAATTATACCTATATAGGCTCCTTATGAAAACATACAAGGGGCCGAATTACAGCTGAAAACAGAACACAGAGAGAAAACCGCTGGAATGGTGGACGCAGCGAGACAATAGTGGCGAGGAAGCCAATGAAGAGTCAGCGAGAAGGACGGCAATCAGGGGGAAGTGGAATCCAACCATCAGATTACAGCTCTCATTACGCGCCGATTATAAAATGTAAAGACGAAACTTAGAGTGAGCTGTACGTCTCAGATGTGCATTAAAGCAGACAAGCTGATTACCACATGTGTTCGCCTGTGTTTGTTTGTTAGCATAGACCGTGTATAGAATGGACGAAGCTAACATGATGTCACCCAGGATTTGAACGTGGCCATGCTGGTTGTTTGGAGCCACAAGTGACCATATTTGGATATGAAGCGAGGACTAAGGAGGCGGGTCTGACCCTTGAACCACAGGACAATGTCCAAAGTGATTGAAAATGAGGATTTTTGAGTTGAAGTCATTTGGAGGTAGAGTTTTTTGGAACCAGCATCTAGTGTTGATCGGAGGTATTGCACTTCCACATCAGCCTCAGTGTGTGTTTGTTAGCAACATTACAAAAAAAAAAGGGAAAAAAAATGAACAGATCCTGATTTTGTTTTGTAAATGTATCAAGATCATGGATGGGATCCTGTTTGAGAAAATGTTGAAATCCCAGAAGAGTCCAATTTCCTATCTGTGATAATGGGCTAGTGTCTTAGCAAGAAAGTTATTCCACCACAAGAGGGCGACAGAGTTCAGTCTGAAGTATCAGTACAGTTGGATTATGCCTCAGTGGATGTTTGTGCTCTCTGAGGGCTTACTAGTCTTGCAAATAGATTTAGTTTAACGTAATCTCTGGGAAAATCTGAGATAAATAAACCCGACTTTGCAGGTTTGATCAGATTTGCACTAGTATGTACCGAATCCAGAAAATAGCCGTATGCACCCACTCCACAGTCCGACCTGACAAAAATGTTTCGCCCTCTTGGCTTTTATAAATCAGCAAACAAACCACCACCCACTGAGCAGACTAAACTGACCCGAGGGCTTCACTCAGAGTATCAGCAAAGCCTCCCCGTCCTCCTGAGGCGGAGTGATTGATGCTGCGAGCGTCGAGGACTCGGCGCTCTTTCAGAACACCAATGTGAAGGGCGGGCTGGGTTTTTGAGACCCTCGCTTCAAGCTGCCCATCACCTTTTGTGGCAGGATTGGCCTCATTTATGTTTGATGGGGCGGGTTTCTGCCCCCTCGCTGCTGAAAATCCCCCTAAATCTGAATTTTCTCACACACCTCCAGCTCGTCTCTCTAATGACGTTGTTTAACTGCGATACTGCTGAATTTATTCAACTCAAACAGAGGAGGGAGTGAATGTAGGGCAGACAGGCAGGGAAGTGTAGAAAGAAGCTTAATGTTCGTCTGATGAGAAAATGTAATTCAGCAGCACACAAATATTTTCATGCTATTATTATAAGCTCATGTTTGGGTAATATCCTCAATGCTCTTGGCAGGGCCTACAGATTTAAGCGGAGAGCCTCAGTAATGCTCGCCGGGATACATCATCAGCAGCTAAATGACCCGACATACACACAAAGTCGTTACATTTTCTTCTCCCGATGCAAAAGCTTCATATAATGACATCAAGTGAATCAAGCGGATTTCTGCCCCAAATTTATGTCGTTATGGGAAATGGGGTGCTGATGACAGAAGGCTTCTCTAAGTAAAGGAAGTGGGCTAGCTCGCACCCACAGGGCAGCGTCGTAAATCTGGGGTTTTATTGGTCACCCTGGACGGGCTTTCTCATGCTCACACACTGACAAATATAATTATCTGCTCTTTGCCCCCTTCAAAGATGGAAGACACACACACACGCACATGGCTGCACTAGACTGTGTTCAACTCGCAGCAGTTCAACGGGACAAATTCGAGACACCAAATTTACTTCTTCATTATCTTTCTGAGGTGTGGCGGTCGGAAAAAACAAAACCAAGGTCTGGAAAAAAATATTTATGACGCACTTATAGTATGTATAGTATGGCACAATAGTTCACAACACAAAAATGTGACAATATGCGTCATAAAGTGGATGACTGACAAGTAAATCTCATGCGATCTGACAGTTATGTTGTCGGCCTTGGAGGGAAATATAAAAGCTTTGTTTCAGATGGGCTTTGAAACGACCAACTACTTTTCTTATCTGGTACTGGGTTACAATTAGTCAGCGTTTTTTTTCATTATCAATTATTGTGCTAATTTTTTCTGCTATCTAATTAATACTTTAGAAAATTAATATAAGAATAATTAATTGTTCTATACAAAAACAAAGTAAAGTGTTATCATGTATGACAGAATAAGTGCAAATTAAATTGTTAGATTAAAAGATGTTACCAATATTTTACTGAATAATTGTTTTCCCTTGTTAGATTTGATTGATGAGCATTTTCTTTTGAGTGATTCATTCTTTTGTTTTTTGCTACAGAACAAACATAAAGATGTTTTATATCTTACTATAGCGGGAATACATCTCAGAGATATACAGTGTCTGTGTCATAATAAAGTATTATTATATCCACGAGTCTGTACCAAACCACAGGACGACTGTATCACTGCTCCCCTCGACGGTTGCTAACTTTCTCCTCCTGTGTCACATAACACACAGGCGCTCGCTCCGGAAAAGCATCACATAACCCTCGCGCATCTCGGCCCATCTAAAATCCTCTGTCGTCATAGCGACGGCAAGTATCGAGGCAAAGCCCAGAGAAGGGTTTCTCTGTGTTGCCTGTGTTTCTCATTCCGGTCGCAGCGCCTCACACAGCCAGGGACTGCAGCGCTGAGTGATGGGGGGGCAGTGGGAGGGGAGGGGGGGAGACATCACTGCAGAGACTGAGAGACAGGCAGGATGAGCACCACTGGGACATTCACAGCTAGAGACGGGTACAGACATTTAAAATTACAATGAAAAGAAAGCAGCACTGGAGGGACTTTTTTTTTCCACTTGAAGCCATCATTTATAGTAGAAAGGACTTTTTATGGAGCTGACAAGTCAGCACCTGAATTTATCCCTGTAATAATTTAAACATCAACATATTTCAGCTTAGTCTGAGTCCATCTATGTCCTCCACACAATATTTCTGAAGGGGAAAAGAGGCTGGAGGCACATTTCACTTTTACTTCCTATTACTTTACTATCCTATTACTTTCTTCCTATTACTTTAAGCTAAATGCTGTTAAATTGCAACATCATGTAACGATCACCTGCAGCCATACACATTACTACTGACAGATTTATCAGAGACACAGTGGAGATATAACCTCACATAAAGAACAGGGGTGTCGATGTGTATGTGTGTCCTTAGTGGCTGCTCGGATGACTGCAACTTATTACTCACATAATGGCTTTCCACATTACGGTCCGAACAGGGACCGCTCCCCCCCCACCACCCCCCCAAAGGACAGCTGGGAAAGCTAAACAAACACCACATACAACTGATTATCAGCTTTGCTTTCGCTCCTTCCTATGCCAGCCTGTCTCTTAATAAAAATCAATTCCTCTGAGTGGCAACGGCAGCTCGGTGCAGGCAGAGACTGGGACCTCGGGGGGTGAAGTTAAAGTCCCACCTGTGGGGAGAGGATGGGCTGAGTTTCTCACAGGCTGCCTCACAAAGAGCCCCACTGTGCGGGCGAATCAATGAAGTCCGCCAGACTGCAAGCCAAACACCTGGAGAGGGAGTGGTCACGTGACGTCTAAAGCGGAGGGAGGGTACAGGCGTCGCCATGGTAGCAATCGCTGGTGCAGACGAGATGGGACCGGGAGTCTACTTCCAGCCGAACGTATACAGCCACTTTAACATTAACATTCACACAGACTGACACAATGAAGCATGGGAAACGAACAGAGCACCGTGGGGAGAAGAGGGTTCACACTGCCTCTACTCTGCTGCTCTGTGGTTAACCATTACACTGGAGCCTATGAGGTGGAGGAAATGTGGGTGTGGGAACAGAGGCCTGGTAATACTCCGCCATTCCCATCCCTGTCCTGAGACAAAACTGTCTGTAAACACAGCCTAATAGGAGGAAGACGGAGAGGAGGACGCATTTCAGGGTTTCAGCTGATCGTCTGGTCGCATGAAACCGTAACTGTGTGTGAACATAAACAAACCTCTCCCGGTCTGCCAGCTCAGGTTGACCGCGTTCTGAACCTCCCTTCCGGTCCACCTGGTTCCTCCAGTCCAGTGCACTGACCCAGCCCCCGCCAGACAGTCTGACACATCTTCAGGGAGCAGTCTTCCCCCAGCCATCCC